>JAWVWN010005363.1:0-21168 GCA_037367305.1 Phrynocephalus vlangalii
ATCATCTGGGTATATGAGTTGCTGTTTTTCTTTCCCGGCAATCTTAATTCCACTTGTGTTCACCAGCCGGCCTTTTCATGATGTACTTGCTTTAAAAAGTTAAAAAAGGAAAGGGACAGTAACCCCTTTTGTGTACTCTTTCCCCAATTTCCCAAACCAGTCAGTTTTTCCCATACCTGTTCTGGGTTGTCTTTACAATAGATTTTTTAGGAGACAATGGGGGGTCGGCACTCCCTTTCCCTTTAAGGGACTTGCATAGTTGTTGTGGTTACACATCGAAGGCTTTGGATACCCCAATAAAGCAAATAATTTTTTTTCTGAGATGGTCATTTCTTTTGGGAAGGGTTTTGAAATGAAACATGTCAAAAAAGGCTGTTTGGAACCAGGACACACCCTCTGGAATGAAATTAACCACTGACTTATCTTGCTTTTGGTCACGGGGGTGAAACCCAAACGGGGGCGTCTGTCATGCATATTTTTCCCTTTTCCCCCTGGCACGGGCCCAATCAGGAGCTGTGAAAGGGATATGTTCCCCCATTTCCCCTGCCTGTTTGGGCCCACCCAAAAAAGGGAAAAGATGTGTATCTCGGGCTGCTTCCTGATTGGAGTTTTGCCCTGCATGCCCAAAAGGAAAATACAGTGTATAACGGGGTTTGTTTAACAGAAAATCCATTTAAAAGGAAAATTTCCAGAGATAGCGGAAAATTGCTTAACAAATTCCCTATGGGGCGAATCCATAAAACAAAAAACATTTGGGGTTAGGGATTAACCCCTTTTTCAATGCATTCCTAGGGAAAATTTTGTAAAAACGAAAATTTGTTTAACAATTTCATTTGGAACAAATTTAAATTTCCCTTTACACAAGGTACCACTGTAAGCAGGGTCAATTTGTTCCAAGGCGGGGCCCCAGTTCCGAACAGCACTGTCTCCACGTTTCATTTCAGACCCAACCCTCCTCCAAAATAAAAGTCCACTCAACTAGGCACAGAAGCCCTGGGTTCAATCCTTCTCAGCCATGGAAACTCACGGGGGGATGTGGTCTGGTAAAACATTTAAAAATCTCAAGTATTGGAATGTTGTTATAGGGTTCCCTACATTAAACAGTTCCACCTTGAGGGCACAACAAAAAGTCATGTAAGGTAAGTAAAAGAAAAGGGAATTGTTTTCTCAAAAGAGCATAGGCTGTGAGAGGGTGCCAAAGCTGAAAAAAATGGGGCACTTTCATTGAATTTGATCCCGTGCTTCAAAAAAATTGCTTTGGATACAACTTTGGGGGGGGTACCCCCCCCCCCCGGTCAAAACGGAAATAACAACCCAACATAAGGTATTCAGACAGACCATGTTCAACACGAATCTTGCACAGGGGGGGTTGGGGGAGAGGAAGGAATTTTAAATTTTTTTCATAGAAGAGACATGGTTGTCACAATCAATTGCATTAGCTTTTTTTCCCCTTTTTCTAGACAAACTTATCCTGAAGTGACCACACAGTGTTCTTAGAGCACCAATTAAGTACGAGCTAGTTTGTATAAAAAATGACATTTTTAAAAAACAACATTTAAATTAAATGAGGTTCTATGAAAAAAGCGAAACAAATATTTTTTTTCCCGTTTTTTTTGCTCAGCAAAGCTGTCTTCTTTTTCTTCCAATAGCTGGGCCCTTTTTGAGTTGTCAATAAAATTACACCCAGCATAAAGGGGGGAGAAAAGGGATATGCATGATTACGTGTTTTTGTGTGTGTTTTTTTTCTTGCCAGATGAAACATCAAAAAAATTTTTTCAGGGTGCCAAAAAGGGTTTGGGAAAAACTAGCAACATTCCCGAAGCAGCACCCCTTGGGAATCAATCTCCATTTTGTAAATACCTAAGATGACCTTCACAGTGAACTGCAAAGTGGATTGGAACTTTTCTCCTCAAACGAAATGACAGAAATTTCATGTTTCTGATTTTTTTTAAAAGAACTTTTTTCCATACTCCAATCATCCCGGGGGTGATTTAGTTTTGCCAAAAGAGAATTTGAAGCAAGCTTGGAGGTCCTCCAAGCTGAATTATTGGGGAAAAATTAAAAGATTAACCGGATTTTTCTTATATCTAACTAAGGCCTTTTTTCAATATCAAGACTTTAGTAACACTTTGAAAAGGGGGGGGGGGAGCAAAGGTAAGGTCAAAGCGACCAACCCGGGTTTTCCCAAATAATTCATATTGTTTGTTTAGGACAAAAAGGGGGGCCAAAAAACACTACTATTAATCTATATAACTTGAAAGAATTATTTGTTTCCTTAAAACAAAATTAAAAAAACCCAAAAATACAAATTTTAAACTGAAAAAAAATCATGCACATTGACTTTGTGATCAATCAAAACATCGCAGTCAGTCAGTCAATCAAGAGTGTTGAAAATAGGGGTAATGAAGAGTTGCCAAGAAGCAAAAATGCACCCCACATTTCCTAGAGAAAATGGAATCAGGGGGTGGATTGTTTCTGTTATAAAATCACCCCATACCACTTCAATACTCTCTGGGCATTTCGTTTAATTATCAGGCTACAAACCCCCCCCCCCAAAAACTGGTCCCCATTGACGCCCCGGGAAGGGGTAAGGCTGTCAAAACCGGACCTGCTACCTGGGGTTTGAACCCCAGGTCGTGGCACAGTTTTACCTCAGTAAAAAGGGATTTAAGCACTCACCACAAACTGTGATACGAAGTTTAAAAAAGATCTTAAAAAAAGAAAGGGGATCTGGGAAAAAAGGTGATGAAGCAAAATTGAGCCCCCCCTGAAATGCATTGAAGAATCGTGGCTGGATCTCTGACTGTGGAACCAAAGTAGGGAAATTTGATTCTCCCCCTTTGCTTCCTTGAAAGGAAAGGACTTAGAAATAAGAAGACCATGTTGATCAGGGCCCAAAGGCCCTCTGGGTTTAGTTTCCTGATTCTCACATGGCCTCCCAAATGCCCCTTGGAGCATACAAGACTAATATCTTCCCTGATAACACTCCCCTGCACTGGCCCTCAAGTACCCCTTTTTTTGCCTGGACATAAGTAACTTGTTTTTAAGCCTACAATCCCCATCGGTTTTTAACCTGTGAAGGGGCTTTTCCTCCAGCAATTGTCCAATCCCCTATTGAAGGCTCCATGCCATGCCCCTCCCACATCCTGTGACGGGGTTCCACAACTAACAACACCTGGGTAAAAAATATTTTCTTTTGTCCCACTTCCCAACCCCCAGTTTGAGTTGCCCCCAATTCTGGATTTTCTGAGGGGAAAAAAGGCATCACCTTTACTCACCCTTTGCATGATTTTACTAAAACATATCCTCCCTCGGGTGCCTTTTTTTCCAGACTAAAAAACCCAAATGCTAAGAAGTCACCCCCAAATAATCTTTTTAGTCATTCTGTTCGCCCCTTTTCCATTCTCCATTCTTTTTTGTGATGATTGAGTAGAACTGTAAACAAAACCCCAAGTAGCCTTAAAATCCTTGTACAAGGGGCACTATAAGGTTGGTTATTTTTTTTCAACCCCCTTTTTGATTATCCCTAGCAGGAAATTTGGCCCTTTCTCCACCACTGCCACACACGGGGTTAAAACCCTTCATTGAGCTGTTGATACTCAAGCCCATGAGTTGAAGATCAATTTTTGATTTGTTTTTGTTTTTTTCCCCAATTGTTTTACTTTCATTTTCCTCCCCTGAAACAAAACTTGCCATTTTGCAGCCAATTCTCCCAGTTTGGAGAGATCCTTCTGGAGCTCTTCACAATCTTCTCTGATCTTCAACACCCAGAAAAGTTTTGTGTAATCCACAAACTTGGCCACTTCACTGCTTACCCCTGTCTCCAGGTTATTTATGAACAGACTGAAAAGCACCAGTTCCATGACAGATCCCTGGGGCACACCACTTTTCACCTCTCTCTTTTGTAAAAATTGCTGATTGACACCTACTCTCTGTTTCCTGGATCTCAACCAGTTCTCAATCCATAAGAGGACATGCCCTCTTATCCCCTGACTGTCTAATTTTCTCAGCAGCCTTTGCTGAGGGACTGTGTAAAAAGCCTTCTGAAAATCAAGATAGACAATATCCACCAGTTCACCCAAATACACATGCCTGTTGACCTTTTCAAAAAATTCTAAAACGTTTGTGAGGCAAGACTTACCCTTACAGAAGCCATGCCTATTTTCCCTCAACAAGGCTTGTTCTCTGTGTTTTAAGATTTTCTCTTGGATGAGGCATTCTACCATCTTCCCTGGGACAGATTTAAGGCTTGTAGTTTCCTGCCCCCACTTTAAAAAAAAATTGGTGTGACATCCGCTATCTGTTTTAAGATACATGTTGCATATTTCTGCTAAGATATCTACAATTTAATTTCTCAGCTCCTTAATGATCCTTGGTTCTACGTTGTTTGGGCCTGCTGACTTGTTGATCTTCAATTTATAAATTAAATCTAAACCATCCTCTCTTTTAACCTGTATTTGATTTAATTCTTTAGTTAAGTGGGGCCATTCGGGCAGTGGAATCTGCCCGAGGTCTTCTGTCGTGAAGACAGATGCAAAGAACTCATCTAATTTCTCTGCAATTTCCAAGTCCCCCTTTACCTCCCCCTTTCCTCCCTCACCATCCAGAGGGCCTATCGGTTCTCTGGCAGGTTTTCTATGTCTAACATATTTAAAGAAGTTTTTATTATTTCCCTTTATATTGCTAGCCATAGGTACCTCAAAGTCTTTATTTGCCTCTCTGATCATCTTCTTACATTTCTTTTGCCAGCGTTTGATAATCCACGGGGTTCTTTTCAACTTTGCAGTTCAAAGGTTATATGTTATAACACCCATAGGCTACATTTTGCCAACCCCTGCAGATCAGTTCTACTTGTCATTTGGGGCAACTGGTCCACAGCCACAGAGAGTGGGGGTGAATCTCCCCATGGAAGGTGGATCTCCTCTTTTTTTCTTGTAGAAGAAAAAGACTTGACAGATCCCATTGGCTATGCTCCAAAACCTGTCTCAAATCATGCCCCCCTACACTCCAGTATACGAATTTGCACTGAAATTATCAGTAGAAGATTTGACTGCACGGAGCTTATTCTTTTGATCTTGCGCCACAAAGAGTTTTGTTTTGTTTGGGGTTTGTTTTAATTAATTCTTGTTTATTTATGGTCATAGACCAAAATGGGGGTTTATTTTGTTTTGTTTTGATTTTTGATGGGGGAAGGCCAGTAGCCTTTCAAAAACATTTAAGACACAGAAACTGCACAATGGGTAGCACATAGTCAAAGGCCTCTCTGTTGTATATGATGGTACATCAATGTCATCACCAATCAAAGTTGCTCTTGTGTCTATTTCAGGAATATGTCAGGGATACATCACCTTCTTGGTTTAAAATTGTCATCACTGTCTCTTTCTATTCCCATGACATTTATCATGCAAAGTCTTTTGCCATCTATGATTACTGATCATGTATATCATGAAACAGGAAAATATGCAGGTCATATGAAACTATTTTAGACAGTCAAATCCTATTAAGTCAATGGAGAGTTGTAAAAGGGGCCTGGAATGACACAGGGCACAGATATTGCTGCTGCTGCTTAAGTTCAGAAGATACAGCAGGCTCCTGCGGTGGCTAAATCATTAGTCTGAGAATAAGTTCTTGTAATAATTGTTGAGGCTAAGCAGGTCTGGTCATCTATTGAAAGATTAGTGGGGACAGCATCAGATTTCAATGTCTATAAATGCATTACATGTTGAGAAAGAAAGGTTTTGTGGATCTAGTCATTTTTCTATTCATACTTTCCTTTCACTATTCTGAAGCAAGTGCCACACCTGATGTTATAGATTTCTTAATAATGGATTACCCCAGTAGAAGAAGACAGGTGTTTGAAACAGAATTTGTGTGGGCAGCTGCACCAATCATGGTCATAACATGTTATGCAGCAAAAGAATCCATTATGTTCTCCATTATTAGCAAAATCTTAATCATGTTACCATCTAGGGTTTATTTTAAGAGTTACTTCATAGTTGAACAGGACTTGGAACAACCAGTAATGGTTTTGATGGCCTCTTGTGACATCTGAGCTGATTCTGTTGGCTGCAAAGGTTCCTTCCAGCTGTGTCATCCTCTAATGCTGTCCATCTGATATTCACCTTAACTCGTATGATGGACGAAGAAAAATATTATGTTAGTGGCATGTCTCCAGTAAAAGAAACAGACTGTAGAAACATGTGATGAAATGTGAAACATGTGGTAAAATGTGAAACCCAGAAAGAACTGCTTCCATTGATTGTTTCATTTGTTCATTTCATTTGTTCAACATTGATGTCTTCCTTTGCTTATTGGTAAGTCTGACTGCAGCCAATTTGGTTGGAGGGTTTTTTAATGGAAAGCTAAATCCGAAACTGATTAAACCCAGGGCAGGTCATATCATGCAGATCTGCACAGACAGAATGGACCTGCAGAGGTGAAAAACAGTAAATAAGATTCTAAGTGTTCTTCCATCATTCCATTGCTTTTCTGTACAACACAGACACACAGATGATGCCATGCCCTTGCACCTTTGATGCTTCCATGTGTTCAGTTATTTGGCACCCATGTCAGTGAAAGATGTGCACAAGATGCAATACAGACCCTTTCCTGCAAAGTTAGCATTTCAGTTAATGGGGTTGCACTTTACAAGGTGGCATCTCATACTTGGTAGGCTTGAGAAAGGCATTGAAAAGCAAAACATAAAGATGATGTTTTATATTTAAAGTTCATGTTGCATAAAGGTTCCTCTTGTTTGTTGTTGCTGTTGCCAATATTGTGAAATTCTACGTCACATGATGCTGCTTGGATAAATCTTGTTCTCTGTTTAAGACTCACTCACTCTCTCTGCTTGTCAAGATGTTGTGGCAAAAAGTAAAGACATAGACATAACTCTTTGAATATATAAGGGCATATATGCATTCATCGTTTGACTTCCCTGTTCTTGTCCTGATTTATAATAACAGCCATGGACCTGGCTAGGGCACTATATGTATTGGTGTGCATGTTCATATTTAATAAGTTAACATTTCAGGTACCTTCCTTTGGGGGACATTTTGTCACTTTGTTAAACCGACATTTGTTGCCTATAGCTAAGCTTCCCTTAATTGTGCGAGTACATAAAGATGAGGCAAGACCATCATAGTTTGGGTATAACTTGGCCACAACTTTATTGAATACAGCAGAAAGTACTCTGGCTAAGCAATTGGGTCAGATCCAGCCCATCTAAGGAGCACGCCTGCCCCGTTGATGTTCCTGTGCACTTTCTTTGTTTTATAGCCCCTCTTCTTCGGTTCCAGGAACTCTGCGGTATGCACCCCATCAGTGCCCCATCTCCCCATTACAATTGGGTGTCCCCAAGGGGCATTGACACCATCAGGTTCAGTCATAAATCATTGTTGAGGGAGGGGCCTCCTTCCCCCCCCACAAACACTATGGACGAAGCAACTATGGTGACCCCCCATGTTGAGAATAACAGTTTTTTTGTCCATTGGTTGCCATCCTCTCCTTGACATTGCTCTTGACAATTGCATGTCTCTGTAGAGTAGAGATGGGCACGAAACGAGCAATTTTTTGTTTTCGTTTTCATTTTTTCATTTTGTTATGTAACGAAATGAAAAACGAATTTTGTTTCCAAAATGAAACGAAATGAACCGAAACAACAGAAATTTTGTCATGTGTTTTGTTTTCGTTGCGGCAAATACATTGAACTGTAATGAATGATAACAAAACAGCAATTTTTCGTTTTTGTTTTCATTTTTGTTTTTTTGTTTTGTTACATAACAAAATGAAAATGAATTTTTTTGCAAAAAATTCACAAAAAACTAAAACAAAACGAAACAGACCCCCTAAACGACAAACGACAAATGAAACACCATTTTTTGCGTCGTGCCCATCTCTGCTGTAGAGTAAACCAGTTCTCCACAGGAAGCAGACAGTTTGCTTCTTCAGTGACAATCTGAGAATGCATTTGGAAGAACTGCAATTGGAGGTATAAATAACTGAAAGAACATCATAGACTGTTTGTTTGTTAAAATTCCCTAAACTCTGTAGCAGAAGTGCAGGGATTAACAGAGCAAAATAGCTTCAAGTTCCCTTTTCCCCATTAATTAGCACTTACCATCTCAGTAGCTTGCTGGGTGGGAGAAAGAATAAAAGGTTTCATTACTTACAATTGAACAGCTCAAACAGCTGATTAACAAACATTACTGCTTCCAGAAACAGAGCTCAAGAGACTCATTGATTCCAACAGACAAAAGGAGAGGGGAAAACACTTTGCAGGATATCACTCCATAGTACTTAAAGCTCACTCTGGGCAGTTTACAATTTAATTATGCAGGCTACACATTCCTCTCTCCTCTCTCCTCTCAGTGATCTGGGTACTTAATCTACTGGCCTTGGAAGGATCGCAGATTGAGTCAACCTTCAGCTCTACTTGAGCATGAGAATGAACTCAGGCTGTAAGTAGAGTCTTTATTGCAATACTGCTGTTTAACTGCTCAAGCACATGTTGGGGACTATTTTGAATTCAGAGGAAGAGAATGAACAATTTTTAACTAGTACTGGACAGATTGAAAGTCACATCACCCAAGAATTACCCATATATACTCGAGTATAATTCAACCCGAGTATAAGTCGAGGCCCCAAATTTAACCCCCCAAAACTGGGGAAACGTATTTACTCAAGTATAAGTCTAGGGTGGGAAGTGAAGCAGGGCCTGGCAGCTCCTCCTTTGTGAGCTGGGGGGGTTTAAAATGACTTTTAGCCACTGATGCAAGTACTTAGGTCAGTGGCTAAAAGTCATTTTAAACATTGTGTGGCACTCCCTGTGATGCAGAGGGGGGTCATGAGAAGCGGCACACAATGTTTAAAATGACTTTTAGCCACTGACCCAAGCAGTTGCCTCAGTGGCAAAAAGTATTGTCCCGAATATAATTCGAGGGCCCCTTTTTTTCAGCCCAAAATTAGGGCTGGAAAACTAGGCTTATATTCGAGTATATATAGTAAATCTACTAAAGGCAGCATGTGAGGTTGCACAAAACTCCAACACTCCTTCCATCATAACTGAAATAAATGACCGGCAGAAAGATTAGACTTGACCTTTTTAAAATGTCACATGAATGCCAGCAGATACATTAGTCCAATTCTGCTGGTATACTATTATTTTATTGAAACTTCCTTAACTTCTGTATTCATATCCTTAAAGCTTATTATCTGTATCTGACTTGTACTGCCTGTATAGCTAACTATATTACAACTTCTCCCTAGCAAACTTTGACCTTAGTTGACCTCTCCACTCTTTTTATTATGTTTAGGCTTCTCTCCCTTTGCTATCTCATCTATAACTTTCCCATGTCACTCCATTCTTGTTTCCCTTATTTCTTTTAACAACACAATTTACACATTCTTTTCCATACATTAATAAAAAGGTCAGGGCTTGAAACTAATATAGCAAGCAAATACAAAATGATACTGTACTCTGTATAAGCATGATTGAAATGCAATAATTTTCTATGTATAAGACTATATTTTTCTCTAAAATTGTTAGACTAAAAATTGAGGGACATCTTATACATGGAAGTTAGCTGAGGAAAGAACCACATGGTAGCAAAACTGTAATTTTGAGTTGGAAAAGTGTGTGAGGGGGGTTATCTTATACTTGGGGGTGCTTTATAGACCAAAAATATGGTCAATTTCTTAACAATAATTATGTAGGCTTTGTCTTTATGATCATGAATCTTGAAGAAGGGATAATCTTAGGGCATATCTGAATCCCTGTACCTCTTGCAAAACCCGCCAGTAAAGAAGGGCACAAAATGCCAAAATGGTATTTCCCTACACCGTTTCATTTTGCAATTACAAAAGGAATTTTTATTTTAAAAAATCAGTTTGTAATTTGTTTTATTTTGGTTCATTTTCTTTTCTTTTCTTTTCTGTCTTTTTCTTTTAACTCCACTGGTCAGCTTTTTTATTATATATATATATATATATATACAACAACCAACTTCCCTTCCTGGACGTCCTAATCTACAAAAAACCCGACGGCTCCTTAGGACATACCATCTACCGGAAAAAAACACATACAAACCGCTACTTAAATGCACAATCACACCACCACCCTGCACAGATCAACTCCGTAGCAAAAACCCTCATCTCCAGAACCAAACGCCTCGCTGACAAAGACCACCTAAAAACTGAATTACACACTCTCTCGAATGCTTTAATTGCGAACGGATTCCAAAAAAACACCATCACCAAACTAATCCAAAAAGAAACACCCCCCAAGAACCAAGAAACAGAAGAGACAACGGCACTGCCCTCCTCCCTTACATCAAAGGCCACCACAACAAAATCAGCAAAATTCTCCACAAACACAATATCAAGACAGCCTTTGCACCGAAACAAAAAATAGCCAACATTTTAAGAAAACCCCCAAAAACAAGATTGAGCTAGAAAAAACCCAAGGAGTCTACGAAATACCATGCAAAGTCTGCCCAGCCACATACATACGGACAGACAAACAGAGAATAAGCGCACGCATCGCAGAACACAAGAACGCAGTCAAAAAAGAAGAAAAAATCTTCCTCTCTCTTCCAGCACATAAAAACAACAGGTCATGAAATTGATTTTGAAAAACCAAACTCATCTCCAAAACTGAACACTTCAACAGTCGAATAATCATGGAAGCCATTGAAATAGAGGAACACCCAAACAACATGAATAAACGTGATGACACCTCCTGCTTGCCTGACATCTGGAAACTAGCCCTGGTCAACGGACGAGTCTCTGTCACAAAGACTGACACCAGGTCCAAAAGGACACAAGATGCCACCACCTTCCATCCACACCAAACACAAACCCAGACCCTTCCCACAGATGAAACGAAACCACCATCCAATAACAAAACCACGACGCACCATCTACCGCTACACCCCACTCCAGTCACCACAGGGAGCACACTTACACACCCCCAAAAAACATTGGGAGACCACAGACACGTAGCCAGACCAAAATGAATTCACAAGACACAGGACCCCACTCCACCAAACCCAGGATGCTGCCAGAACCCCATCACCAAGGTCGTTAAGAAACAAAAGGCTAATAGACACACATCCAGCACCTCACCCACACAGGATGTCTCTAAACAGCCATCTAACCCACCAGCATTAAGCCCTTAACGATCCCCCTCCAGCCACACAGCAGATCACAAAAGAACAAACGAACCTACAATCAGCAACAGAGCAAGCAAACCACACACCCCAGCATATTTATAGAAGGACTTCAACTGAGATCACGCTTTGCTTCAAGAAGAAAGAACCAGAACACCAGCCTGAAGATGACGAGTGAGACCTCGTCGAAACGTCGCCAAAACAACCAGATTTCTACAACGGAAGAAACCCGAATCCACCCTAACATGCATACCTATACCCGTGAAAATCTACGAAAACTTTATAAAATATATATATATAAATAATATATATATATATATATATATATATAATATTATATATATATATAAATAATATATATATATTATATATATATATAAAATTGGTGACCACGCAGCCCGCCTACCAACTGTAATGTCACGCAGCCTGCCTACCAACTGTAATGTGGGCCAGTCGGCTTTTTAAAAAGAAAATTCTTCTCCTGGCCCATGGGCAGGTTTGGCGACCCATTGGTTGGGTCCGGTGCTCGTGGGCCGGTTCAGTGGCCCGCAGGCTGGATCATTTTTTAATTTAATTTAATTTAATTTAATTTAATTTATAACTGGCTGACCACATGGCCCACCTACTACCTGTAGCACAGGCTGGCAGAATGAACTTTTTGTTTCATTTCATTTTTCTTAGAGGAGGCAGTTCATTATTCATTTCATTAGGTAAAAAAAATGAATAACGAATAACAAAATAAACCAAAAGTTGATTTCGTGCCCATCTCTACCCACCAGCATTGTGACCGGTGATGTAACTAAACACTGTGATGGGCAAAAACTCACCACCACTCCATGCCAAATGAAGAAACAAGATGGCGGGCGGCAGCTGCTCCTTTAGTCCATCGCGCTTCGGCGCTTTTTTATCCTCACTTTTAGCGCTGCCTTGTGTTATGTTTTATTTTTAGTTTTGGTTATGGGGGTGCCCTGGTCGTTGGTTGTTGGGGAGTTTGGGGGCTTGGGGGTTTTTCTTCTCTTTTTCTTCTCTTGCCGCCCCCCCTTCAGGGGAATTATATCTTGGGCGGCAGTTCGGCCACCGGCGCCATTTCTACCTGCGGCGCTTTTGTTGCTGCCGCCTGCTTTCCCCCTGTGGACCGGGCTTTGGGCGGCTGGCCGGCCGTCGGAGGTGAGTAGGCGGCCACTGTCGTCTTTGCTCGGGGGGGGGGCTGGCTTTGGGCAGCGGGGCAGCCGTTGGCGTCCCTTTCTAACTTTGGGGGGATGGGGCCAGGCGCGGCTTTTCGATCTATCTTGCCGCAGCCGGCCCCCCTGCTGGGCTGGTTCTTCTGGTGGTGGCCGGCCGCCGGCACTGTTGGCAGGACTTTCGGGTGGTGGGGCGGCGAGACGCCCCCCGCAGCTGTGCTGGGGGGGGGGCTGCCGCCTTCGCCCTGGGGGGCCCTGGCTTCGGGCGGCGGGTCGGCCACCGGTGTTCCTTGCTGGGGGGGGCCAGGCGCGGATTCTCCTTCTCCGCCGCAGCCTGCCCCCCCTGCCAGGCTGGCCCTCGGGCGGCGGGGCGGCCGCCGGCGTTCCTTGCTGGGGGGGGCAGGCGCGGATTCTCCATCTCCGCCGCAGCCTCCCCCCCCTGCCGGGCTGGTCCTCGGGCGGTGGGTCGGCCGCCGGCGTTCCTTGCTGGGGGGGGCCAGGCGCGGATTCTCCATCTTTGCCGCAGCCTGCCCCCCCTGCCGGGCTGGTCCTCGGGCGGCGGGGCGGCCGCCGGCGTTCCTTGCTGGGGGGGGCAGGCGCGGATTCTCCATCTCTGCCGCAGCCTGCCCCCCCCTGCCGGGCTGGTCCTCGGGCGGCGGGTCGGCCGTCGGCGTTCCTTGCTGG
The DNA here is from genome assembly GCA_037367305.1 of Phrynocephalus vlangalii. NCBI lineage: Eukaryota > Metazoa > Chordata > Lepidosauria > Squamata > Agamidae > Phrynocephalus > Phrynocephalus vlangalii. Next base: position 13,034 of record JAWVWN010005363.1, read on the forward strand.
GGGGGGCAGGCGCGGATTTTTCATCTCTGCCGCAGCCTGCCCCCCTGCCGGGCTGGTCCTCGGGCGGCGGGGCGGCCGCCGGCGTCTCTTGCCGGGGGGGGGTGCGGACTTCCCATCCTTGCCGCAGCCTGCCCCCCCCACCGGGCTGGTCCTCGGGCGGCAGGTCGGCCGCCGGCGTCTCTTGCCAGGGGGGGCGCGGACTTTCCACCCTTGCCGCAGTTTGCCCCCCCCCACCGGGCGGGTCCTCGGGCGGCGGGGCGGCCGTCGGCGTTCCTTGCTGGGGGGGGCAGGCGTGGATTTTTCATCTCTGCCGCAGCCTGCCCCCCCTGCCGGGCTGGTCCTCGGGCGGCGGGTCGGCCGCCGGCGTCTCTTGCCAGGGGGGGCGCGGACTTTCCACCCTTGCCGCAGTTGCCCCCCCCACCGGGCGGGTCCTCGGGCGGCGGTCCGGCCGCCGGCGTTCATTGCTGCGGGGGGATGCGGACTTTCCACCTTTGCCGCAGTTTGCCCCCCCCACCGGGCTGGTCCTCGGGCGGCGGGTCGGCCGCCGGCGTTCCTTGTCGGGTGGGGGGGCGTGGACTTTCCACCCTTGCCGCAGTTTGCCCCCCCCACCGGGCCGGTCCTCGGGCGGCGGGTCGGTCGCCGGCGTTCCTTGTCGGGGGGGTGGGTGCGGGCCTTCCATCTTTGCTGCAGCCTGCCCCCCCCACCGGGCTGGTTCTCGGGCGGCGGGTCGGCCGTCGGCGTCCCTTGCCGGGGGGGGTGCGGACTCCCCATCCTTGCCGCAGCATACCCCCCCCACCGGGCTGGTCCTCGGGCAGCGGGGCGGCCGCCGGTGTTCCTTGCTGGGGGGGGGTGGGCGCGGACCTTCCATCCTGCCGCAGCCCGCCCCCCCCCCGCCGGGCTGGTCCTCGGGCGGCGGGTCGGCCGCCGGCGTCCCTTGCCGGGGGGTCAGGCGCGGACTTTCCATCTTTGCCGCAGCCTGCCCCCCACTGTCGGGCTGGTTTCTCGGGCGGTGGGTTGGCCGCCGATGCCGTCGTTGGGGCTATTGAGGTTACGTCATCAAGCCAGCTTGTGAACCGGCCTTGGTTTCTAGAACCCTTGGACCACTTCACTCGGACCCTTTATTTGGAGGGGCCTAGTTGAAAGATGTGAGCCGCTTGGCTGTACCATCTGACTGCTGAACCCCCTTCGAACCGAGGGTGCAGATTGGCCTGGAGTGGCCCTCCGCTGGGATCAATTGAGCCATGTGGCTGTTGACCCTAGCGGTGGACTTTCTCCGACCTTGTTGCGCCCTTGAGTCTGACGCCCATGACCATTTGCTGCCTTGTGATTCTGTTGCCCCCCTCCCTCCCCCCCCTTTTTACCTCCCCACCTATTCCATCTCGTTATGGGCTACCCATGACCTCTTTATACTTAATTTATTTTCACTAGTATCTATTTTTCTTTTTTATTGTATTATTGTTTTGCTTTGTTATTTGGTTATTTGGTTATTGTTTTGGTTTGCTTTAATTTGTATTATATTTTTTTTTTTTTTGTATTTGGCACTGCCAGGTCTGGGCCCTTGACCGTTTGAGATCTCATGGAGCCCGCTGGGTGCCCCATTAGGGTGGTGTCGGGCCGTGGGAGATACGCTGTGGGCCGGCGGGTCGATCGGACTAGGAGAACTCGGAACAGACATCTTCTGCCTGTCCTCCGTTCTGATCCGTCGGCTCACCGCCAAATGGCTGGGATCCAAACCGCCTGTCCCCCCGACCTGTCCTGCCTGCTTATTAATGCCATGTCGGTACATAATAAGATCCCTCTTGTCCACGATCTTATCGTGGACGAGCATGCCGACCTGGCTTTCATCACGGAGACCTGGGTGGGCGTGGGGGGTGGGGCCTCCCTCGCCCTCCTTTGCCCCCAGGGCTCCGGGTTGCGGCAGCTGGGCCGGTCGAAGGGGCGGGGGGCGGGGGGGCTATGGTCTTTAGGACTCTTTTCATGTAGTAGATCCGCGACGTTGGTGAGTCCGGGTTTGGAATGTCTCCACCTTATGGTGGGTCAAAGGGACAGGTTTGGGGTAGTGCTTGTGTACCGTGCTCCCGCGACCCTGCACTCTCCCTTCCCGGAGCTCTCCGAGTTCATCTCGGCGGGCACTTTTGAGGTCCCCCCGCCTATTGGTGGTGGGGGATTTCAATGTGCACGCCGAGGTTGGGCTGTCTGGAGTAGCTCTGGAATTCATGGAGTCCATGGCCTCCATGAACCTGCCCCAATTAGTCACCGACCCACTCATACTGGTGGTCACACCCTGGACCTGGTTTTTGCCTCCACATCGCGGGGTTTTGATCTGAGGTCGGGAGTCTATCGAAACCCCGGGCCCGTGTCATGGTCTGATCACTATCTACTGACTTTCTCTCTTGCGGTAGCCACCCCGCCCCGCGGGGAGCCGGGCCCGTCCATCTGGCCCGCCCCCGGGGGCTCCTGGACCCTGCGCGGTTTTCGGAGGCCCTCGGGGGTGTACCAACGGTTTGGATGACGATCCGGCCGACTCCCTAGCCCAACGTTGGTTTGAGGAGGGGCTGGGGCTGTCGACCGGATCGCCCCCAAGCGCCTGATCCGATGCCGAGCCCGTTCGTCCCCTTGGTTTTTCCGAGGAGCTACGGGCGATGAAGCAAGAGCGGAGAAGGCTAGAGAGCAGATGGGGGAACGCTCGGACGGCTCAGAATTGGGCTGCGGTTAAGGCGTTGAACGGTCCGCTATTTTCGCGCGATAAGGGCGGCTAGGGGATCTTTTGCCGCCCTGAGAATTGGTGAGGCCTCGAATCGTCAAGCGGAACTTTTCCGTGTGGTCCGAGACCTCACCAATCCCGCTCCGCCCGGGCCTCCTCCTAGTGATTTCACTAGTGAGTCATTCGCAGCCTACTTTAAATCCAAGATAGAGGCCATCCGTTCCGAGTTGGATGCCGGTTGCCCTGATCCGGCCCCTGTCATGGCCAGTGCCGGGCCGCCTCGGTCCCCCTCGGTTTGTTGAGTTTGGGTCTGTTACACCAGTGGATGCCTCCAGGGCACTGGGACATTGCAGCCTGCGGCTTCTCCGTTCGACCCTTGCCCTTTCCTGGTTGATTAAGAGCGCAGGGGGGGGCATGCCGAAATGGGCTTCACTGATTGCCTCAACCTCCTTCAAGGACGGGATTTTTCCCAGTCTTTTGAAGGAGACGGTAGTGAAGCCCATTATTAAAAGACCCGGCCTGGCAATGGACAATTTGTCCAACTATCGCCCCTAGCCAATGTTCCTTTTTGGGCAAGGTGATCGAGCGAGTCACCGCCCTGCTCTCCAGTCGTTTCCTGGAGGAGAACCATGTCCTGGACCCTTTTCCAGTCCGGGTTCAGCCGCGTCATGGGACCGAAACGGCCCTGGTCCGCTGCTGAATGATCTGTTGAGGAGGGCTGACAGGGTTGCTCTACCCTGCTGGTCCTTCTCGACCTGTCAGCGGCTTTTGATACCATCGACCAACGGTATCCTGCTGGAGCGGCTCTCTGAGGTTGGGATTGGAGGCCAGGCTTTTTGCCTGGCTCCGGTCTTTCCTTGGGGGTCGCACCCAGCGAGTGAGCTTGGGTGGTGAGTTGTCGGCTCCCTGGACACTCTCTTGTGGGGTGCCTCAGGGGTCGTCGCTCTCCCCAATGCTCTTTAACATCTATATGAAGCCGCTCTGAGATCATCCGAGTTATGGAGTCTGAAAGTCATCAGTACGCTGATGACACGCAGCTCTATCTCTCCTTTTCCACCTGTGCATGGAGGGCCTCGGAACCCTTGATCGTTGCTTGGCTGCGGTACTGGACTGGACCAGGTCCCACAGGCTCAGACTCAACCCAGGCAAGACCGAGGTTATGTTCTTTCGGGGGCCTCGTCGGAGGGGTACTGTGGCCCTCTTCCCAGTCTGGATGGGTCCGCCCTCCAGCTGGGCGCAAAGAGTGAGGAATCTGGCGTCGTCCTTGACCCGGATCTGACCCTGGAACCTCAGGTGTCAGCCGTGGTCAGGTCGCCTTTTACCCACCTTAGGTTTAAATCCCCAGATTCGCCCGTACCTCGAAGAGGGCTCCTTGAGGACTGTGGTACAGGCACTGGTCATGTCGAGGCTGGATTACTGCAACGCTCTCTACATGGGGCTTCCCTTGAACCTTGTTCGGCGACTGCAGCGGGTCCAGAATACGGCGGCCAGGCTGGTGGTTGGTGCGCGTCGTTATAACCGCGCCACCCCCATCCTGGCTCGCCTACACTGGTTACCCGTTGCCTCCCGAATAAGGTTCAAGGTGTTGGTTTTGGTTTACAAAACCCTCCATGGCTTGGCCCCGGCTTATTTGGTGGAGCGTCTCTCCCAACAATTAAATCCGGCCCGACCCACCCGAGCCTCGGTGGCCTTATCACTGCGGATGGTCACTCCGAGGGATGCCCGTAAGGCTAGTACTCGTGGGCGGGCTTTCTCGGTAGTGGCCCCATCTATTTGGAACAAACTTCCCAGTGATTTACGGCTGGCTCCATCGCTGCAGGCATTTAAGAGGAACCTTAAGACCATCCTCTTTCGAGAAGCCTACGGCGATGTCTAAGGTCCCACTCTGTGTGTGTTTTTTTTTTTTTTTTGCCTACATATATTTTGGATTTTATAACCCCTCCTAATTATTTTTGTTCATTGTAGTTTTGTTATTGCTGTTCTCTTTGTTGTTTTAATTGTGATGTTGTGAACCGCCCAGAGTCCCCATTGTGGGAATGGGGCGGTATACAAGTGTAAATAATAAATAAATAAATAAATAAATGACAACCAAAGATTCCCATCTGGCTCTGAAGCGACCAGATAATATCATTCTCTCCTTACTATAGAGTGGACAGGTGGGGCTGAGCTTTCAATTAAGAAGAAGGAAAAGCAATGGATGAGCTGGGATAAGTAGCCTCCCAGCCCCTCCCCCCAGATCATGTTTTTGGCCTTAACTCTATGCTGCCAAGGGTCAGTCCAAGTGGGCAAAGAGGCCCCACCCATGAACCTTGTCTGAGTCGTGGCAGAAGATAAGGTAGGGTAAACTTCTTTTTATATAATACAACTCCATCACCAATTGTCTCCCAAAAAATGTAGAGTATGATACAGTACAATTATTAATCATTCCTTCCTTCCTTCCTTCCTTCCTTTATACTTCCCACTTCCCTTTTTCCTTAGAAGGAGGCAAGGCAACTTAGATCAATAAATGACAATATATAAAGCTAGAAGCAGTAATTATGCAAATACTGAAAAGGATCAAATGTCACACTAAAATAAAATAGACGAAATCAACACCAAAAACATATTTGAAGCAGTAGGGCACAACCATCCATTTAAAAAAATATTCAGGCAGTCAGTCATTAAGAAAAAGTTGCCCTGAAAAGAAAAGCCTTTGCCTACTTGAAGAAGGATAGGAAGGGACAGGGCCAGTCTGGCCTCTTGTGGAAAATCCCAGATTTTAGTGTAAGGTTTTTATTATTGCTTTGATTATTTGTCGATATTCAATTTTAACTATTTTTAACAGTTTTAATTCTTTTGATTGTAAGCCGCCCAGAGACCTTTGGGTAGTGGGTGGCATATAAATTGAATAAACAAACAAACAAACAAACAAACAAATAAATAAATAAATAAATAAATAAATAAATAAATAAATAAAGTCTGGTTGCAGCTAGAGAGAAGGTCCACTCCTATGTCCTCATCAGATGCACCTGTAAAGGTGGTGGAACTGAGAAAAAGGCTTGTCACTTTTAAAATAACCTTCCTTTAAAGGGCTTGACACCCACCATTAACAACACAGTTAAAAGCAAAGCAAAAGCAAACTGTGCTGCATATATACTGTCCCACAGCACTTCAACCACTCTCTGGGCAGTTTACAACTAATTATGCAGGCTACACATTGTCATTCCAGCAAGCTAGGTACTCTTTCTTTCAACCTCAGGAGGATAGAAGGCTGAATGAACCTTGAGGGGGCTGCCTAGGATTGAACCCAGGTTGTGAGCATAGTTATTGCTGCAGTACAGCAGTTTAACCACTGTGTCACAAGGTTTAGGAAAAAAAATATTCTCTTTATTACAAAGTTATAACTGATAAGGAAACACGATTTAACATAGGTTTTTGTTTCAGTTACAGCCCACTATCCGCTAAACCCACCTTTTTGCATCTGCTATAGTCTTTGTTCACCTAGCCTGAAATAAAGAGATGAGACACGTTTGTGGGATTAATACTGGGCCACAATTTATTATCATTGAATCATACTATTTATACTAATGTTAACTCCTAAAAGCAGACCTGCAAGTGCAAGTGGGTCTCTAGTTTTGACGAAACATGTAGATGGGGAGCTAGCAGGTAGGTTAGCACCCCCACCAATGCCAACATTGTGGGCAGCCCTCACCCAGCACTTTATGGCTAGGGTCATAAATCACATAGGGTTGCCATATCTACTTCTTAGTCTATTTTGGAGCTTTGAGGGCTGTCCCTGTACAAGATCCTATTTTCAACTATGGCCCTACGGGTGTGTGTGTAACCACTTGCACTTACCACTAGAGATGGGCATGAAACAAGCAATTTTTCATTTTCGTTTTTGTTTTTTCATTTCATTACACAACGAAAATGAAACAATTTTTTTTAAAAAACAAAACGAAAACGAAAACAAAACGACCAAATTTGCTGTGTTTTTCGTTTTCGTTGCAGCAGATGCATTGAACTAAAAAGAATGCTAACGAAACAGCAATTTTTTGTTTTCATTTTCGTTTTTTCGTTTCGTTACCTAATGAAACGAAAATGAATTTTTTTGATAAAAAAAGTCACAAAAACGAAAGCAAACTGAAACGGACCCCTAAACAACCAAACGACAAATGAAACACCATTTTTTTGAGTCGTGCCCATCTCTACTTACCACCACAGGAAGCAGGGCTACCTAGTATGCCCCCTCCCCCCAATGGTGAACAATGAGGATGCTGTCCTCACTAGAGATGGGCATGAAATGAACTCCTTAGTGATTTTAGAATGAACCGAACAGAAAAAAATGATTTGGTTAGGTTCGTTTTGTTCTTCCCCATGGGGAAGAACTGTGACAGAGCCCCGTTCTCATTTCAACATGCAGAGGTGGGACTGGGGCTCTCTCCCAAGGGATCTCCGCTGCGGGTGGATGACAGCCGGCGGAGATCCCTTGGGTTGGGAGAGAGCCGTGGTACTGCCTCCCCAAGTGGGCTGAAGCTGGAAGGCATTCGAAAGAGGACCGCTGTCTCCCCTCTGCAAGCGGAGGCAGGACCGTGGCTCTCTCCTGACCCAAGGGATCTCTGCCACGAGTGGATGACAGCTGGCGGAGATCCCTTGGGTTGGGAGAGAGCTGCGGTGCTGCCTCCCCAAGTGGGCTGAAGCTGATTGGGGCTGGCGTGGGGGAAAACCTTTTCCCCGCACCACAGCACTGATCAGCTGGCACGGACTTGGGGGAGGGGAAAAATACACACAAACAAACGTTACACAAGCACCACATACGCACCCCACTCCCAAAACAGTAAAGAAGTGAAAAGAAACACAAAACACACACACAACACAGAGAAACAAAATGAACCAAAATGAAAATGAAATGAATTTTTAAATTTTTTTTTTGTTTCAAATGAAATGAAATGAAACAGAGACGAAACAAAACAAAAACGAAATGCCATTTTTGCATTTTGTGCCCATCTCTAGTCATCACTGCCAGGCTTTACAGGGGTTCCCCCCCCTCAGGTCAGCTGAACAGTGGTCAGCAACTGGCCATGTTCCCTGCTGGTGTTGGCAGATCCTATTGGCTAGCATGGCCAGTGGCCAGAGTGACTCATCCAGGCATGTGGACAAAGTGGCCCCTCCCAGCAAAGGGCTGGTCAGAGCCCTCCTTCTCTTCTCTTACATTCTAGATGTCACGGCTTCTCCTCCTTCAGGCTGTCCCAGACAGGGAGGCCACCTGTACCACTCAACTAATTACCTTATTTCCACTGCTCCTATGCAGATTGGCCAGCGTTTGGTCACAATGTCCTTAACATCCAGACAAGCACATAAAAAGGAGCTACAGTCTTTCAGATAGCTTAGACCCAAGCTATTTAAGGCTTTATAGATTAGAACCAGCATTTAGTTCAGTAGCCAGTGGAGC
>JAWVWN010005365.1:0-21064 GCA_037367305.1 Phrynocephalus vlangalii
TGGGCCTGTGTAATTAACTGTAAACTTCCCAACAAAGCCTAGTGCTACTGTAAGGCAGAGCAGTTGTCTTTCACATACCTTGCAGAGCAACCCCAAGGGCGCTATCCCACACCTGATAATATCCGGATGTAATTTACACACAAAAAAAAGCCTCTAAAAACCGTGCCCTCATGAGCAGTGGGCTTTTTATATTTTTTAAAAAAACCTCTGGCAACGCCCACCTGGTTCTTTTCTCTCTCCAGTCATTTCTCCCCACACCCCCTTCCCAGCTGCTTTGATGCAGCTTCCCCTCAGTTGTGGGGACACATAAGAGGCGGTTACTTCTTGGGGACGCAGGAAGTGCCTCTTCAACCACGTGACCATTACCAGGGGAAAGCCGGCTAATTATTTTGAGTGTTTTTTCCAGCTGCGGGATAGCAGCCTAAGGGCGCTTTTACATGACCCCTAAGATCTGCTGGCCACTTAAATTCGGACCAGAGATCTTGGGGGTTTGTCGCTCTTCCTATGTCCCCACCCCCTCTGCACTTCCTTGCTCCTGTCTGCATGAGGGGAGGGAGAAAAAAAGGGAGAAAAGAATGCAGGCTCACCTCCATCTGGAAGCGAGCATTCTAGTCTCTTAAAGTCTCTTAAAGGGATGGGGGCAAAAAAAAAAAAGACAAGGCGAGGAGAGCCCAGCACTCACTGCTTTACATCTGCATCAGAAATTTTTCACCCTCGGAGACCAGGTACTTTTAAAATGCACTGGGACGCACTTAGGTGGGCGTGATTGCACTTAATTTTCTTTAAAGTCCAGAGCTGGTGGGAAAACAATTTTAAGCTCTGCATCTGGGAGCCGTTTGCGTCGGATTTTAGGGGTCATGTAAAAGCGCCCTAAGTTAACCTCCTGGTTTCAGGTGTGAAGAAAATGTGGAAGAACTCTTGTTCATCTGGGTTGGGGGGAGGGATGGGCATGGTGCCATCTAGTTCTTTGTCCTGGGCAGCTGAATGCTTTGGGCTAGTACCCCACAAAGTATTTGGAAGGCACAAGGAACTATAAGCAGTCTATAATCCAAGAGGAAGGAGCACCTCAGTCCTGAAATGTTAGGGTGAGTGTCCTGCCGAGAGCTGCAAGAGACAGTGGCCTAGTTCTTAATGGAGGCCTATCAGTTTTTGTCTGGGTGTATTCCTTCATACTGCAGTGAAGTTATTACATAACTTTGGTGGCAGTACAACAGAAGCCTTGTCCAGGTCTAGATTCCTGGTGTGTTTCTGTTTCTCCAAGGAAAACCCCATTCCCATAAATGGGGAAAAATTGAAGAACTGTGTCCTGAGGTGGCGTTGGGGGCTCCACTAATTTCAAGGGTGTGGCCAACAGAATGGTTTTACCTCTGTAAAAGGTAAAGCTGGAAGGAGCCTGTAAGTCCATCAAGATTTTTAACCCCATGAATGTCTGGTGGAACATGGGTGATCCATAGGGGTAATGGGGTGTTTCTGTGGCTCATAATCAAAAAGCTGCTTTTTTGCTTCACCATGTAGTCACCTGTAATCACAACAACACTTTTAGAACATTTTCCATTGCTGTCTTATGCAGGGCTCAGAAGTAACCAATTACAAACAATGTAATTACAAGCAGCAAATTTATTTTGTTAGGAAAAAACAAAACAATTGTTTTTTAAAAATTAAGAAGACCAAAATGGTCTGCTAACTTAAAAACTAACTACAGTGGACCCTTGTATAACAAACAGCTTGTATAACATAAAATTTGTACAACATAAAAAATTCTGGAGATGGGGGGAAATTGCTTAACATAATCGTCTATGGGGAGAATCCGTACAACATAAAAATGGGATCACTCCATTTTCAATGCATTCCTATGGGAATTTGTATAAAGGAAAATTTGCTTAACACAATTTCATTTGGAATGAATTAATTCCTTTATACAAGGTAACACTGTACTATATTTTACTTATTTGATGCACATGTACCCTCCTCCATTTGATGTAATTTAATGGCATCCTAACTGAAATGCAACAAATGACATAAATATGTTATTATATATGAAAGTTATATAACATTTTACTTTTGCAAACAGTTTGACAAGAGGTTTTGATATTTTACATCATTATCTTATCCATCCAAAGTGGGAAAGGAGATATTATTTGGTTTTAATCTTTCATATTTTAAGAAATATTTCCAAGATACAATGTCTGAACTGGTCACCATGAGGAATTCCAGGGAAGACTTCCAGTATTTTTCTGAGGCAATAGGGAAATGCAATCTTCCAAGCTTTGGTCTTTTCAAGAATCTTCATGTGTGTGTGTGTGTGTGTGTGTGTGTGTGTGTGTGTGTGTGTGTGTGTGTGTGTGTGTGTGTGTGTGTTGTATGAATGTTCTTTGGGAGGGGCTCCCCCCTTGTACGAATTCAAGTCTTAATAGCATTTCATAGTTCAGCATGTTTGTTGGCATATTTGAAGATGACAGCTTCCAAAATATTTTTGGCCACATTTCTTAGAGGTGTCTTTTTATAGTACAAACTGCATATTTGCCACGCTGCCACTGTTTTTGCCTAGAGACAAGATGACCTGGCATAGTTTGAAAAGAGCGTTCAGTTTGTAAATTAAGGGAGAGAAAATTGCATCAGTAAAACAAGGAAAAAGTTGGCATCCCAGTCCATAGTATTTACGCTCACATTCCTTCCTGTGATACCACCACTGCATTTGGCCAGTGGCAGCCTTAAATCATTGTGTGGTAATGATCGTATGGCTTGATGTTGGTATTAATGTGGGTATCCATCATAGGCATGGCTAACTCGAGCTGGAAATCCAGCAGCTGAGAAGAGTTCCCTTTCCCCTCTATCTAAAATTTTATGGAACACCTTAGTAACACGGGTATAGGGAGAGCCTTGGGTCCAGCAGATTATAGGGTTTACTATAATCTGTAGTAGAGATGGGCACGAAATGAACTTTTTTCATTTCCGTTATTCGTTATTCATTTCGTTATGTAACGAAACAAATAACAAACATTGTGATGAAATTGGGACAAACTGAACAGAACCATGAAAATTAGGTTCGTTACGTTTCGTTTTTCGTTAATGGCGACGCATAATGAAATGAGCTGTTTTAAATGTTAAAAAACGGCCTGGACATCTATAAAAATGCAGCAATAATTATTTATACTGTCTGATAATACCTACCGGGGGGGTTGGGGTCCTTAAAACATTTGTTTTTGTCTTCTCCCATTGCAATGTATTTTTCTTTTCCCTTTAAGGATGACAAAATGGATGTTGCCAGCCACAAAATGGAGGCAAGCCATGTGATGGGATCATGTAAATTCTTGGACAACTTCAACCAATAGCATGCCCAGATTACAGACTGGGCAGGTCTGGCAGCCACAGAGGGCATAAAAAGCTCTGGCAGCCCCCGTCCTCCTTGCAGTCTCCAGTGGGAGTTAGGGTGGGATTGCTGTCTCTGCAACTCATTATTTTCACTCTATGCCAGCCAGGCAGGTGTGTGTCTCTGTGTTCCTGCCGGCTGCAGCCTGGTTCTTAGGGGAGAGAAAGAAGATATTTCTCTCTAGCTTCAGTCCTGCAGCCTCCCTGTGTGCGTGCATGCGTACCTCTCAGTGAGTACCCTCCCCTGCCCTGCAGTGCAGTCACTCTGTGGCTGCCTTGCACCCTGGGCAACGCCCGCTGCTGCCTTTGCAGCCTCCCTGCGTACCTAGTCTATACTGTGTCTCTGCCAGCATCAATTTTTTTTAGTGTTTTACCCTCTGGTTTGGGGCGTTGGGGAACGCCCATGCACAAAAATGCTTTAAAAATCGTGCACAAAGCAGGTAAAAACAAAAAATGAAAAATGAATAAACGAAAAGGAATATTTTCCAAAAATTCATGAAAAACAAAAATGAACCGAAACGGACCCCTCAATGAAAAACGAAAAACTGAAACACCATTTTTTCGATTTGTGCCCATCTCTAAACTGTAGTTTTCAGTATCTGCAGGAGAGGGGGGCTTAGTCCTAATTTATTTTATTCTGTTTCTATGCCACTTTTATCACATAAATGCACTCAATGCTACTCACAAAGGCAACTTCTAATTAGTATAGTGCAAGTAAAGCTAAAAAGAACAATAAATATATAATTTAAAAATAAAGATTGGATAATATAAAAACAAAACAATAATCCCACCAATACTAGAACAACCTTTGGAAGTACATCTGAAAAATCATAACCATCATCTTGAGTAAAGTCTCCTCCTCCTCCTCCTCCTCCTCCTCCTCCTCCTCCTCCTCCTCCTCCTCCTCCTCCTCCTCCTCCTCTTCTTCTTCTTCTTCTTCTTCTTCTTCTTCTTCTTCTTCTTCTTCTTCTTCTTCTTCTTCTTCTTCTTCTTTGTTGCCCATTTCTGGGTGGTTATTTAGGGAACATTTAAGGGAAGAGTCTACCTTCAGACTAGCACTGTGAAGTATGATGGCAGAAATTCAGATGCTCACAAGACAACAGGTTTCTTAGCCACAAGCCAAGAAGTGATCTGCATATTTGCATAAATTACTAGAGCACATTATACATCACCATGGCTTCTGTGCAAGTTTTTAGCAGCTCTGGGCTATGAAACTGGAGCATTAATGCCATTTTTTTCACAGAAAGCAGCACATGATGCTCCATGAGTAAAATATTACCCATAAATTCCATCTGTTAAAAAAGAAGAAGAAGGGGGGTGAAGTGTTGTTCTTTCAAAGATTACTGATTGTTACCAGGTCATGGTGTGACATGCTGAAACTTGCTGAGGTGCAAACTACCCTACTGTGTTTAAGGTCAGTGGCCATCATTCTCCACAGCTGGAATTCACTGGATAATTCTTCTGCTTCTCTTGGCAATGCACTGTTTTATTGATACAAATTTCTGCCGGTGTGTTTTTTCTTAAGCAAAGATCTTGTATAATCGCACAATTTTTCAGTTCCTGCTCATTATCCTTAAAGTTAGCAGTTGAAATTTGCTGCTGTTTACGGGTCACGTTGAGATAGCTGCATTTCATTTTAAGTTGATTCTCTGCATGACTAGTCGCAGATTTTTCATCATCTTGCAAGAGGGATGTTTACTTTAAATTAATTGAAAGCCTTTTAAAACCTGCCTCCAGGTTCCAAATCTCCCCCCAGAGCTCCCTTTGCCCCATGGAAGCCTTTTAAAACAGTGGTTCTCAACCTGTGGGCTCCCAGATTTTCCTGAACTGCAACTCCCTGAAATCCCTTCCAGCACAGTGAGTGGTGGAGGCTTGGGAGTTGCAGTCTAGGGACTAGAGATGGGCAGGAAACGAGCAATTTTTCATTTTCCTTTTCATTTTTTCGTTTCATTACACAACGAAAATGAAACAATTTTTTTTAAAAAAAACAAAACGAAAACGAAACAACCAATTTTGCCATGTTTTTCATTTTCATTGCAGCAGATGCATTGAACTAAAAAGAATGCTAACGAAACAGCAATTTTTCATTTTCGTTTTCGTTTTTTCGTTTCGTTACCTAACGAAATGAAAACGAATTTTTTTGCAAAAACATCACGAAAACGAAAACGAACCAAAACGGACCCCTAAACGACCAAACGACAAACGAAACACCATTGTTTTGAGTCGTGCCCATCTCTACTAGGGACATCTGTGGACCCACAGGTTGAGAACCACTGTTTTAGAACATTGGAAGAAAGGATGGAAGCCTTTAACAGCCCAAAATGATCATTGGGTCACTGCTGGGATCTGATAGCTCTTGTGAGTTTTTTGGACTGTTTGACTGTGTTCTGGAAGTTTTTTGTCCTGATGTTTCACCAGACTCTGTAGCCGGGATCTTCAGAGGGCAAAGGAGCTCCTTTGACCTCTGAAGATGTTGGCCACAGAGTCTGGCAAAACATCAGGAAGAAAAACCTCCAGAACACAGCCAAACAGCCCAAAAAACTCACAATAGCTATATTCTTTGCCAACTTTTATTGGGTAGCAAAAATGGAATTATAGCCAAAAAATCAAGACTCTGCAGCAGATTTTTAATTTGTAACATGGACAGTAAAGGAAACATTGAAGACTGAATAATCAATTGTTTTCTCATGCAGGACCATCACTTTTGAAACAGACAAGCTCTGTGTGGCATTTATTTCAAGGATTCTGCTGAAAGGTTTCCTAAAAAACATCCATTAATATCACCTCACAGAGCTTGTCTGGAAGGCCTTTTGTGGTGTTTTGCAGCACAGAGAGCATATAAGAGGCCTTCCAGAAAGACCAAGGATAAAAAAGATGATGGGTGGGAGGAATTGCAGCGCTAAACACTGAGTGGTCAAAGTGTGGCACAAGTGATATGGAGTTAGTAGAAGTTTTAATGTACCTATGCTGCCAATATTCCTTCCTCTTCTCTGTTTCTTCCACCAATTGACTGGGGACGAAGCTACTTCAAGACCTAGGGATTCCTTAGATGTGTGATAGTACACTGGGTTTGATGGTTTTTAACCATGTTTGGAAACTCATCTTGTGGCACAGGAGCCATGTGGCAGATTGTCACTAACCTAAAAGTATTGTAAGAGACAGCTGGGCACTGCTTTCCTTGAGCTCTCTAAGGTGGTCTCAGCCACTTAGTCTATTCGGCAACTGATCTCCTAAGCAGGACTTTCCTTTCAAATAGTTAATCTGAATCCACTCTTGTAATTTCAACTCTTACTCAAGATCCTCTCTGTATTTAATTGAACAATCCGTCTCGTGTTCCTTCTAGCGTCTATTTAAAATACAGTTCCTTTGCCTTTTTAATCTTCTTTTCACGGAATTAAATATACCCGGTTCTTTTAGCCTTTTCTTCTAGATCCTTTAGCATCCTAATGGACTTTTTAATCCTTTCCAACTCATTAATATCCTTCTTGTATGGTCTAAATGCTGTTTGGGATATGCTGAAATGAGAACTTCTGCTCTGTAAAATATCTTGTAAATACATGTGAAGGAAGACAAGAAGGATTGTTTAGAAAGATAGATAGATAGATAGATAGATAGATAGATAGATAGATAGATAGATAGATAGATAGATAGATAGATAGAGTGGACCCTCATGTAACAAATGGCTTGTATAACAAAATCTGTACAACATAAAATATTCCAGAGATAGGAGAAATTTGCTTAACAGAATTGTCTATGGGGCGAATCTGTACAACATAAAAATGGTCGTGATTAGAGATTAATCTGTTTTCAATGCATTCCTATGGGAAATTTGTATAAAAGAAAATTTGCTTAACATAATTTCATTTGGAACTAATTAATTCCTTTATACATGGTACCACGATAGATAGATAGATAGATAGATAGATAGATAGAGAGAGAGAGAGAGAGAGAGAGAGAGAGAGCATCAAGTCAATTCTAACTTGTGAAGGGTTTTGAATAGAGATGGGCACGGAACGAACAATTTTCCGTTTCCGTTTCCGTTTGTTGTTTCTGTTACGTAACAAAACGACAAATGAAAAATGTGATGAAAATGAAACGAAACGAACAGAACCACAAAAATTGTGTTCGTTACATTTCGTTTCCGTTACTGGCGACACACAATGAAATGAGCTGTTTTAAATGTTAAAAAACGCCCTGGACATCCATAAAAACGCAGCGATAATTATTTATACTGTCTTATAATACCTACCAGGGGGGTTGGGGTCCTTAAAAGGTGCATTTATGTCTTTTCTCAGATTGCTGTATTTTTTTGCTTTAAGGGGAGTTAGGGGACATTGACCCAAAATGGCTCCCAGATGCCTAATATTGATTTCTTGGGTATTAAAACGCCCTGGACATCCATAAAAATGCAGCGATATTGTGATAATTATTTGAAATTATTACCTACCAGGGGGTTGGGATCCTTAAAACATTTGTTTTTTTTCTTCTTCTCCCATCACGATGCATTTTTCTTTTCCCTTTAAGGATGACAAAATGGATGTCACCACACTCCAGCCACAACATGGAGGCAAGCCATGTGATGGGATCATGTAAATTCTTGGACAACTTCTACCAATAACATGCCCAGGTGACAGACTAGGCAGGTCTGGCAGCCACAGAGGGCATAAAAAGCTCTGGCGGCCCCCGTCCTCCTTGCAGTCTCCAGTGGGAGTTCAGGAAATGCTTTAAAAATTGTGCAAAAGTGGGTAGAAACGGCAAACGAAAAATGAAAAACGGAAACAATTTTTTTCAAAAATTCACAACAAACGACAAACGAAACAAAACGGACCTCTCAACGACAAACGACAAACGAAATGCTATTTTTTTATTCGTGCCCATCTCTAATTTTGAAGGTAGAGAGTATACAGAAGTGTTTTATCATTCTCTTCTGTGGGCATTCTAGGACTGTGCAGCTTTCCCCGGGCCACACAACCTGGCACTTGTCTCAGGAGACACATAGGGCTCTCAAACTCCCAGTCTTGGGTTCAACTCTAGAAGATACCTAAACCACTGAGCTATTCAGCAAGCTAGATAGATGGATAGAATATTTGCCCAGAATATTTTAGCGTATTCCAAACAGAGCTGTACCCACACCTCTTTTAAATACAACCAAGTCAGCATAAACAATGTGGTTCTCTCAGATTCACTTCTGCCTCCCACAGACTTCTGAAAGAGACAGTTTGCCATGATTTGGCTGAGAGGCACTCAGGAGTGAGGAGTAATAGCATAAATCCTCCCTTGGTTTCACATATAAAGAGGAAGAGTGACAACATGCCTCTCCTCACCAGCAAAAATGGCAGGGAATTTCTGGGTGTCCGTAATAGAATTCTCACCCTGAGAACACGGATTGAGTTGCAACCTATTTTAGATGCAAAATTGAGGCCATCCGTTCCAATCTGAACTCCGGTTGCACTAATCCCTCCTCTCTTATCCCGGGGGGCTCACCCCCTCGGTCTCCTCGCCTGGTCGAGTTTGGGCCTGTGTTATCAGCGGAGGCCTCCAGGGCTATGGTTTATTGCCAGCTGGTGGCTTCCCCTTTCGACCCTTGCCCAGCTTGGCTTATTAAATCCGCCAGAGGGAGCATGCTGGAGTGGGCTTCTTCCGTTGCCACCGCTTCCTTCAGGGAAGGAATTTTTCCTTCTCGCCTGAAGGAGACGGTGGTGAAGACCACCCTAATGAAGCCCAGCTTGGCATCGGATGATTTGGCCAGCTATTGCCCAATCGCTAAATCAAAAAGCCTTCACCTCCAAGGCCATAGCTAACGACCCATTCTTGATAGATTTCAGCACCTTAGGCCATTGTTCACCTTAAGGCTATGGATACTATTATCTCCCCCTAACAAGCCTATTCAGGCCATTGTTCATCTTGTGAGCCTAATTCAGACCAGAGTGACAAGAGGTCAAAGCTGACTATAAGATGGAGGACTCACACTATTTATTTATTTATTTATTTATTTATTTATTTATTTATTTATTTATTTATTTATTGAATTTCTACCCCACCCATCTTCCCGTGGGAACTCTGGGCGGCTTACAATGGGCTGATCAATTCAGCTAACAATACAATACAAAGGACAGACCACAACAATTTAAAACAAGGTAAGCACCCTTGGCATAAAAACATGCGAGTAGCTCAGCAGCAAAGCAGCTCGCTAACTGAGCTAGTAAACAGATGGCGGCAGGAAAAATAAAACTAGACTAAGTCACCTGATGAAGCTGTTTGGATGAGCAGCGAAACATTTCTATCTCTCAAAAAAGAAGTCCAGTAGCCATGACTCAACTTCCAGATAAACTCACCTGCATGACTGAGAATCTTCACAGACTTTCAGAAAGGTGCATCTGCTGGGTGGGGACACAGGGGGGGGGCTTCTGTATTGCTTCTCCCAGACTTTGGAACTCCCTCCCACAAGAGACCAGACTGGACTCATATTTGCTGCCCTTCTGCAAGCAGGCAAAACACATTTTTCTTCAGCCAATTATTCCCTCAATAACTACCTACCTGTGTGTGGTTATTTGGTATATTGCTATGCATTAACGCTTTGACTAGGTTTTTAGTCCGACTTCTGCTTTCCATTTCTCTCAGTATGGCTCTGGGCTTCTTTTCTCCATTTTAAATGTTTGTATACTTATTTTCTTAGCTTTAATACAATCCTTCAATAATGTAAGCTGCCTTTTAAATTCATTGCTCTTAACTTCAAATATTGTCTTTTAGTGATATAAATCCCTGTTCTGCGCTCATTGCTTTCAGCTTTAAATGCTGTTTTTCAATCTTGTAAGCCATTTTAGGTCCATTTTGAGGAGAAAAGTGGGCTAAAATATTTTAAATAAATAAATAAATAAATAAATAAATAAATAAATAAATAAATAAATAAATAAATGTGTAATAGCTGCCTAGGCAAGCCGTTGAATTCTACTCCAGCACTGGCAGTGGAAAAGTAGAGGCCACTGTAACCTGTGGGCAGCAAGATAGCTTAAGGGATACAGGTCAGATCCAATGCCCCCCCACTCCAGTCTGTTCTCCTGCACCTCATGGTGCAGTGAACTATTGTACTATAACCATAAATGTTCAATCCCAGGTAGCAGGCTTGAGGTTCTCTCAGTCTTCCATCCTCCTATGGTCGCTAAAATGAGTACCCAGCTCACTGGGGGGAGGGGCCATGTGTAGCCTGCGTCATTCAATTGTAAACCTCTCAAAGAGTGCTTTAAATGCTATGGGGCGGTATATAAGCAGCACATTTTGCTTTGCTTTTGCACCTCACTGAGTTCCTCTCCCTCCAGCTATTCTTCTTTGAGAAAACCACCTCATTTTGCCAAATGGTTCTGGGAAGCTGGAGCAATTAGCGCTCTTTTTTAGTTTTTCCCAAATATTCTCTAGCACATTGTCGCTGCTACACTATCATGGTGAAGATAATGCAATACAAATGAAGAAGCGTATTTTCAATGGCAGATTGAAAGTCCAGCTTGTTCAATAGATCTCTGACTATTTTGTAAGTTCTTTTTCAAGGGTGCCCTCATGGTCAATGATTTTTTTTCTAATAAAGGAAAAAAAATCAAACAAAGAACAAAAACAAAACAAGAATTGTAACTGTTATGTGCTACTTCTATGCATACAGGAAATTCTGTATGAGAATCAATTTATCGGCAGGGATGTTTGAGAAGTTTAATAGCCTATCTGCCTGGGTAGCCTCTCTTAAACAAGAAAGTTCAGGGAAAGCCATGACTTGTGGGAGCCTTTAAATGACTTCTTTTTTGAAAGACCACATTCTTTCTGCAAACAATCATAACTGATAAAAGCAGTGGCTTCCAGCAGTCAAATTCAGAAGCTTTTTGCTAGCTGGTTCCTTAAGAGAAGATCAGTAGCTACAGACAAGGTTCCTTGCTCCCTGTGGCTTGATCTTTCCACTAATAACCAGCTGGAAGGGAAGTCTCCTGTGTGTCCTAGATAGGGCCAAGTCAAACAGTGTTTCCCCTCCCACAACCTTACTGTTCATTCTGCAGAATGTTAGGAAGAAACTTTTACCTTGAAAAGGGGGGATTTTAATAAGCTGTGTGGAAGCAAGCATTTGTCTTGATAACATGCTCTGTGTGGGAAGCAATGCAGTGCTTATGGACTCTGTAATGTCAGTAACAAGCAGATCATGTTGGGTTTAAACTCATTTTAGCCCCCTTAATAATAAAGGGGAATGTGCTCATCAGAATATAAGAACATACGAAGAGCCATGCTGGATCAGGCCAAAGGCCCATCTAGTCCAGCTTCCTGTATTTCATAGTGGCCTCACCAGATGTGCCTTGGAGGGCACGAGACTAGATCTCTGTCTCCTGATACCACTCCCCTGCATCTGGTCCTTGAAGTACCCTGGTTTTAAGCCTGGAGATTACACATCTCCATCATGGTTTGTAACCTGTGATGGACTTTTCTTCCAGGAATCTGTCCAATCCCCTTTTGAAGGCATCCAGGCCAGATGCAATCACTACATCCTGTGGCAGGGAGTTCCACAGACTAACAAAGCGCTGGGTAAAAAAAATATTTTCTTTTGTTTGTTCTCACTCTCCCAGCCATCAATTTGAGTGGATGTCCCCTGGTTCTGGTATTTTGTGAGAGGGAGAAGAGTGTCCGTCTATCCACTTTACTCATGCCCTGCATTATTTTATAGGTCTCAATCATATCCCCCCTCAGGCGCTCTTGTGCTACCCCCTATCCTAGATGAACATCCTCTCCTGTAAGTTCCTGTTAGGAGTTTTGTTTGAAATCTTGCATGCCCATCTGTGGGTTGTTGTGACTGGGAGGAGCTTTTCTGGACTGAGGTGATCATGTGTCTATCCAGAACTAACCAATCATTCCTTTCAGCTTTTGGTTTGAAAGAGAGCCCTGCCTCACTGCTGGACACTCCTTCCCTTCTATTTCATAATTTGCAGTCAGTAGTTTATTTGCTGTTGATCCATTCAGTGTGGTTTGCCTAAGGATGGCTGCAGTATAGAAAGCAGCATACACAGCTGTGTAATTCCAGGCAACTGTAAGTGATGAAACACTGTTATTCTTTCTACTACAAATATGTCCAAGTAAATTATTGAGTCTTTAAGTGCCCGTTGATGAAATAAAGGTTGCACTCTCTAGAACTTATAGCTATTCTCCTCTGTGGATCTTGGTAATTCTGCTGTGTAGTAAAAGGAATTTTACTAGACATTCAAAACTCTGCAACAGTTCCTGACCAGAGTTATCATAGAAGAGATACCTGGAGTTGAAGTCCAAAACCAGTAACTATTCTAAATTCTGAACTTCCTTTTCAAGCAATTCTTAATCCTTCCCCCACCTGTCACCAGAGACTGCTCATGAGTGGAACTGTTACAGTGTTGTTGTATTTCAAGTCCGTTTGATTTGGCATTTGAATATTCATTGCTCTTGAAAGAAACAAATTCAACCCAGAGTCCCAGAGTAATAACAGCTAATCTGATAATGTTCTTACACATTCCTGCTGTGTTTTCAAACTTTACGTATTATCAGCAATCAAGCTGGATCATGCACCAACTTTATGAATCCTGGAATGAAAATAATAATAATACAACGAAACTACTAGAAATGACCCAGAGGGTTTGTACTAGGGGAAGTTTTCTACTCTGTGTGGAATTTCCTAAAAATGTAGTCTGCATCAGTTTGCTGCAAGCAGGCTGTGACTCTCTTGAGGGCTGTTGCAAATTTTTTGTGTAGTATGCTCTTTTTAATTTGTTCAGAGCTGTGAGTAAATAAAACTTTTTTATTTCTTACCAATGTCTCAGAATGTGTTTTTGAAACTATAAGTGCCAGTTGATGAAACACAAAGAGATGGTCTACTCTAGAAAGACTTGAAGCTAACTCTGTACCGTCGTCCCCTGCTCTTCTGCACCACAGCTAGAGGCTTTTAGCCAAAAATGCTAAACTCTGCAAGAGTGACCATATCAGGGGATGGTTTTAAATTTTTACTACATATGAATGATAAATCTTTTTAGATGGTCAGCTGGAAGAGGCAGGTGAATGCTCTAAGGTTAATTAATTGACATATTTGATTGTGAATTTAAGTCTCAGGTTAAAATTTAAAAAATATTGTCCTGAGTTCATTGCATGTCAATTTCATTCCCACCTTATGAGTCTGGTCACCTCAAAAAAACTGCTGAAAATTTGAGATTATGGGAAGATGCTGCTGCTGTGTGCTTTGACAAGACATAATAATAAGAGATGGGCATGAAATGAACTTCTGGTTCATTTTGTTATTTGTTTTGTTACATAACAAAATGAATAATGAACGCCCCCCTCTAAAAGAAATGAAACAGAACGGAACAGAAATTTCCATTTCGTTTCATTTTGTTTCATTTGCCGGCAGTGTCTCCTACCTGGTGCTGCTCCTGGGGTCCTCCATCCCAGCTGCAGGGAGGGTCCAGGAGCCTCCAGAGAGAAAAAAATAAAAATAAAAAATTCTACAGGCCACACTACAGCTGGCAGGCAGTCATGTGGTCGGCAGTAAAAAAAATACAATAATTTTTTTTAAAAGATCCGGCACACGGGACCTGGTAGCGGCCTGCAAGCACTGGACCTGGCCCGCGGGCTGTGGAACCAGCCTGTGGGCTGCCCCCCAAAAATCCGATCTGGTGTGTGGACCCAGTACTGGCCTTCAAGCACTGGACCCGGCCCACGGGTCACTGAACCAGCCTGGGGGGGGGGTGCAGAACTGGCCCATGGGCCAGCAAAAGTTTTTTTTAACAAGCCAACTGGCCCATGCTACAGCTGGTAGGCGGGCCACGTGGTCGGCACATAAAATAGAATAAAATAAAATAAAATAAAATAAAATAAAATAAAAAATGAAATAAAAATAATAAATAAAAAAACCAAAACCGGTATGCGGGCCTGGTACCGGCCTGCTGGTCACTGGGCCAGCCCATGGGCCAGCGAAAAGAAAAAAACAGCAACAAAAAATATCCCGATCCAGCACGCAGGCCCAGTACCAGCCTGTAAGCCCCGGCCCTGGCCCGCGGGTCACCAAACCAGCCCACATGGTTGGCAGTAATAAAATAAAATAAAATAAAATAAAATATAAAAGGAGCACCAACTCAGCCCCAGGGGTGACCGGATCAGTGCGCTAAAAATGAAAAAGCAAAAATTAAAAGCGCCAATCCGGCCCCAGAGCCCACGTGCTCAGTGCTTTGAAAACAAACAAAAAATAAACCAATTTTTAAAAAGGAGCACCGACCCAGCCCCAGGGGTCAGTGCTCCAAATTCAAGGAAAAAATAAAAATAATAAAACCAGTGCTGACCCGGCCCCAGGGGTGGCCAGGTTGGTGCTCCAAATCCAAGAAAAATTAATGTAAAAAAAAAAAAAACAGCACTGACCTGGCCCCAGGGATCGCATGGTCTTTGCTTCGGGGGGTGGGGGGGTGGAACAAAGCACTGGCTTGGGGCCAGCACCTCAAAAAGCCACTGCTGGGAACTTTTTAAAGCCCCCCAAAAATAAAATAAAAAAGGTGCACCAACCCGGCTCTGCTTTAGAGGCTGGGTTGGAACCTTGGGTTTCTATTTAACTTCTGGGCCATCTGCACCCTTCCAATTCCCACTTCTTCTCAACCTTCCTCTCCCACTCTTAGCTTTTCCCATTCTTCTTAGATCTTGATGACTCTTTTTTTCTTTGTTAACTACAGTACAGTGGTACCTTGTATAAAGGAATTAATTCATTCCAAATGAAATTATGTTAAGCAAATTTTCCTTTATGCAAATGTCCCATAGGAATGCATTGAAAACAGAGTGATTATATTGTATTGCTTGCTGATTCGCTCAGCTATTTGGAAGCCGCCCAGAGTTCTGTCCTGGAAGATGGGTGGGGTAAAAATCCAATAAATAAATAAATAAATAAATCCCATTTTTATGTTGTACAGATTTGCCCCCTAGGTGATTCGGTTAAGCAAATTTCCCCTATCTCTGGAATATTTTATGTTGTACAAAGTTTATGTTATACAAACCATTTGTTATACAAGGGTCCACTGTATATCATTCTATTTGGGGTGAAGAAATCTGTATAGTCCTGATAGTCCAACCTATTGAATAAGCTGGGAAGAGTTACTTTTATTATGGCTGGTCTGTTTGGTGAATATGATGCTTTAAATTATTATTGTACTGTTAACACATTTTTTTAAAAAAAATGTGATGCCTTTTTGAATCACAGTAAGAAGTTACTGAAGAGCCTTGTTTAATTTGTATGATTTGCCCTTTTGGGTATCTGAACCATATATGATTGAGATCCATCGAGTATTCAGTTCAGTTTTCTAACTTCACTGCTTCCGTGGAATGGGTTTGGGGGATATTTTAGTGCATTAGATTAAACACGCCATGTGATTTGGGAACTTTATTTGACCTTCTAGGTCATATCTTCCTTGAATTATTTATTAATTACTTTTACATACTGAGTTTCCACTTCACTGTGGTGAAGCAGCTAATACTGGAAACAAACTAAAACTGATTAGAACTGGATCAAATAATAAAGCTGCTAGAATTCCTAAACAAAACCAATGAGATTGTCACAATGGATAATAAAGATGGGCACGACTTGAAAAAAAAATTTTTCGAGTTGTTGTTAGTCGGGCCGGTTCCGTTTCGGCTCGTTTCCGGTTTTCGCGAAAATTTGCAAAAATTAGTCGGTTCGTTTTTTCGTTTTTTCGTTGTCGTTAGTACTGGTTTGGGGAGGGGGTAGCGGGCTCCTGGAGGGAGCTGCAGGAGTCAGCCAGAGCCACAAGTGACGGACTGGCAGACTCTTTGCACCCGCTGTGTCTCACGTACTTCCATGTAGTGCAATGCAAGTAGATCTGGCTTAGGGTTAAGACGGGTTAGCGCAATGGCTAGGGTTAGGCTAGTTACGGGTGAGGTTAGGGTGAGTATTGGGGTGCACCTCTGGGTGCCTCTCTGACCCACTTAGAAGGACAGTGTACTGGCGTATGGGTTAGGCTTAGGGTTCGGGTTTGGGCTACGATTAGTGGGCTGTTTATGCCCGATTGGCACATCCCAGAAGTCTCTGTGGTCAACCTGGCCAAGTGGCCATGCGATTGGTGGAAAATTTGCATGGTCTACTCCCATGGGTGAGCCCATCATTGCAAATGTGCATGTGTAAAAAAATAAAATAAAATAAAATAAAATAAAATAAAATCAACGGAGACTTTTTTTTGCAAGAAAAACCCACTGCTGCTACTGTAAAAATTCAAGCATTTAAAATAGCTAATTTTCGCATGTTTCTGTGGTGCTTTGGTGGGGTTTTGGGCAACGATTTCAAAAAAAATATTGCGGTCGCCATTTTGGATCCCCCCCCCACCGCATGGCAAATGGATGCGCCCTCCCAGCCTGGTACAGTCAGCAAAACCTGGCCATGCGATTGGTGGAATGGCTCCAAAACTTTGCATGGTCCACTCCCATGGGCGAGCCCATCATTGCGAATGCGCAGGTCTAAAAAAATAAAATAAAATAAAATAAAATAAAATCAACGGAGACTTTTTTTGCAAGAAAAACCCACTGCTGCTACTGTAAAAATTCAAGCATTTAAAATAGCTAATTTTCGCATGTTTCTGTGGTGCTTTGGTGGGGTTTTGGGCAACGATTTCAAAAAAAAAAATTGCGGTCGCCATTTTGGATCCCCCGCACTGCATGGCAAATGGATGCGCCCTCCCAGCCTGGTACCAGCAGCGCAGCAGTAGCAATAGCCAAGGAGAGGGGGGCGGGGAACCCCCCCCCCAAATAAAACACCCTTCTGGCCTGGTAGGTGCCCTCAGACAGTTTTCGCCTACTTTTAGGGCCAGGAATCGTTTTTTTTTAACTTTTAAAAACTTTTTTTCTGTGCCGCTTGGCATTGCGCGATGCAAGTAACGAGCACGACAAATCAGACCAAATTGTTCGTTCGTCGGTTCGAGCTCGAAGTCTGGCGGAGTAATTCCCGTTTCTGTTTCCGTAGAGTAACGGATACGAGTAACGGAAACGGAAACGGGAATACCGCTAGGTCGTGCCCATCTCTAATGGATAATAAAGTAGTTAAAAGACCATTTTGAGCGGAAACATCACACAGATTGTGAGATATATAGGTATAAGGATATACATCCATCCTTATCTGTTTGGCACTACAACTGCAGTATATGGCTCCCTAGCCATAAAATATGTTTGCAAAGATGCCCGAGGCATTTGATTTTGCAAAATCCTTTGTGAATTGCCCTAGTTTTCAATTGCAGTGGGAATATATTGATCAGAAGGTACTTGTATTTGCTGGCTTTCCTTGTTCCCAAATGTTCCCACAGGGTTTTTCACCCAAAGAAGGTGCCCAAAATGTTTTAAGCTCTCTTCAAACAACACATATCTTGTATAAGATAAGTTTAGCAATGTAGATAAATTTAACAATGCAGATTTTAAATGTCCATTTTAAAATTGGTCATGCTGGTTTGATGCTATAGATAGGTTAAGACAGGAAAGCAAAAATAGCACAGGTGGAAATGGATTCACTTATCCCTAGTTGTGTGCTGTCAAGTCGAATGTAATATAGTAGTTATGTATTATGGCCAATGACGGTCAATGGTAGCCTTCACTCTCCTCCTCACTATGGTGGGGGAAGGAGTCTAACCACCAACAACAACCTTACTTTCTTCTCCTCCGTATTGCTGATATTCAGTGCTGTTCACCACAAATCCTTAATATTGAAGGGATCCATGTCAGAGCAAAGCATCATGGAAGGTCATCTCTACTGCCGTGGCTCATTCAGTTTAACAAAGCATTTCACCACATTACCCTTCTAAGTAAGGTATTTATTTATTTATTTATTTATTTATTTATTTATTTATTTATTTATTTATGCCCCACCCATCTGGCCATCAGGCCACTCTGGGCAGCTTACCGCAGACTTATATACAGATCAAATAAATATAAAGAGCCAGTTAATACAATAGGACCCCAATAACATCAACAACAACCCTATAAATAAAAATAGCCCAGATTAAATTGAATTAAATTAATTTTAGAGAAGACTAAAATTACAATTAAACTAATTTAGTCATTGTAAAGAAAAAAATTAAAAATTGAGATGGCGGCACCACAACTAAGATGCTGTAACTAAAAACTTGGAAAGGCCTGTTAAAAGAGCCAGGTTTTCAAGGCTCTTTTAAATGAAACCAGGGAAGGGTCTTGACAAATCTCGGCACCTGGCCAGTTCTTAAGAGTTTTTACACGTCTGTTTCCCTGCTCCAGCGTTATCACAGTGAACGAGCATGCGTGTGTATGTGCGCGCGCGTGCGTACACACACACACACACACACACACACACACACACACACACACACACACACACACACACACACACACACACACACATCCATTGACACGCCGATTCAGAGCTTTCCAGAAGCTACCAATGTCTTATTTTAGAAAATGGGTACTGTTCTGACCGAGCTTATCGACATTTGGAAAGCTAGCCGTCTTGGGGACATGAGTTTGGCAGAGGGAGGGAATATATTAATATTGCAGGCACCTTGTGTAAATTGGCTGCAAACAACTGGGACTTTGCTGTGCAAGGTTCATTTCCCCCACTTTCCTGATGTGAATTGGAACTCACGAGATGTGAATCAGCACCTGCTTGGAATGTCAACCTCAGAGTCTGCATACTTCTTATTTGTTATAACTACCAGTTTTATGAATGCATTGCTAGAAAACAGGACACCTATATCAAAGCAGTGGTTATCAATAATTTCCTAACTGGAGGGAGATATGGTTTACTGGTAGGAAATAGCTAGTGGGGGGAAAGGCCCCTGCTGTCGTTGTTCCTTTTCTGCTGGAGGTTGGATGTTATCGTTGCTGTTCTGACTTTTGATGCACCTCTGAGCAAAGAAATTGTGTTGCATCCAAGCCTTTCTTCCAGCTTATGTTGCAAATGGGTTTTTATCCTTTCTGCTCTTTCCATTTGTTTTGCCTTGCAAAATAGGCAGCAACCATTTGTTTCTCATTACATGACAAAATCATTCAAGTTTGTTGCATTTTACATATTGTATCATCATCATCATCATCATCATCATCATCATCATCATCATCATCATCATCATCATTATTATTATTATTATTATTATTATTATTATTATTATTATTATTATTATTATTATTATTATTATTATTGGCCTTTATTAATTTGACTTAATAGTTTATTGTTAATCCTTGTCTCAGTTCACAAAATTCATCTGCAAGAAGTGCACATGCACACTTCATATACTTTTAATATACCTGTATTAAAGTCCATGATTTCATGCAGTATATATTTTATGTACTTGAAAATAAAGATTGCAGACATGAAGCAGCATGGAAATAGCAGGATAGCTTTTTTGGACTCTTCCCTGTAAGCCCCCCCCCCAATTTGGAGAAGTTTGGGGTTCAGGGGGCTGAGTTATTAAGCTCCAAAGGAGGTCCCCCTAGGAGAAAATCATTCTAATAGAGTCAGGAAGCTGCTAATAACCTCCCCACATAGGGAGCTTCCTCAAGCAATTCCCTTAATTACAAATGATTTTCTTCTGGTGGGACCCCTTTTGGAGTTTAATAACTCAGCTCCCTGAACCTCAAACCTTTCAAAAATTTTGGAGGCTTACAGGGAAAAGTCCAAAGAAGCTATGTTGTGATTTCCAAGCTGCTATATGCCTAAGTGGCTCCCTTAATTATGAATGATTTTCTCCTGTGGTGACTCCCTTTGGAGTTTAATAACTCATCCCCCTGAACCCCAAACCTCTCCAAATGTGGGGACTTATAGGGAAGAGTCCAAAGACGCTTATCCCCATATATGGTGCCTCTAGGATCCAGGGGAGCCATATAGAGTAACAAATCATTTTGTTTCATTTTGTTTCATTTCAAAAATTCTTTTAAAAATTCATTAATACCATAATGAAACGAAGGGAGAAATGAAGCACTACATTTTCGTTTCATGCCCATCTCTACATAGCATCATACATTGTGTAGTCACAAAGCCAATTACAGTTTTTGTTGCCTATTTCATTTTTAAGGAAGCTGGTCTCGTCCCTCTGTGTTCTGTATAGTACTAGGGTAACAAAACCTAAATGTTTTCTCTTTGTGTGATTGCCCCTGCATCCTCTTTTCAGTTGTGAATGATACTGCATATGCAGCAGCAGAAACAAAACATCTCTCCTTCCAACACAGGACAAACAACTGCCTGCCAAGGCAGAGTATTTCGGCCCATCATCATTGTGCTAAAAGCAGATAAACACAGAAAATGTGTCTTGTATAAATTACTCAAATTTGCGTCTTATTTGCATAATTTATTTCCCTGAATGCAACACTTGGCTGACTTTAAAATACTATTTTATGTTTTGCTTTGATAGCCATGAAGATGCAGGATCCATGCAGGGCACTGAATCTGTACCCATAAACAATGACCTTCATGTTTTAAACTTAGTTTTCTGAGCAAAGAAGTACATTTTAAATTTCTGAGAACTCCACATACAAAACGATAAATGTGTTCTGATCCTCAGAATAGTCTGGAGGAAGTACGAATAAAGCCATTTCAGTTTGACACTTGGACCAAATGAAATTCACTTCAATCAATACTTATTATTTTTCTTATTTATTTATTTTATAGCTTATATACCGCCCGTCTTCCCGAAGGAAAATTCGGGTGGTT
>JAWVWN010005366.1:0-12500 GCA_037367305.1 Phrynocephalus vlangalii
TACGGTTAGGGTTAGGGTTAGGTTTTGCGTTTGGGTTTGGGTTTGGGTTCTGGTGTGTTTGGGTTCACGTTCGGGGTAGTGTTCGCTTTAGGGTTCACTTTAGGATTAGGGTTAGGATTCAGGTTCATGTTCGGGTTCGGGTTCAGGTTAGGGTTTGAGTTTGGGTTTGGGTTTGGGTTCTGGTTCAGGTTCAGGTTCAGGGTAGTGTTCGCGTTAGGATTAAAGTTAGGATTACGGTTCTGGTTCGGGTTAGTGTTAGGGTTCCTTTTCAGGTTCAGTTTCGGTTTCGGGTTTGGGTTCAGGTTAGGGTTCTGAATTGGGTTCGGGTTCGGGTTCGGGTTAGTGTTCGGGTTCGGGTTCGGGTTCGGGTTCGGGTTTTATATTTCTTAAAGAGACAGCTTATTAATTATGGAAACACTTGATGTCCTTTACATATCATATTCTTTTGTCCTTATACTGAAACAGGACACACACGTGACATGCATCCTTCTTCTCCGTTCAACTTACTTCCACACAAAACTTTTTAACATTACAGAAAGCAGAATCAAGTCTTGTTATCTATTTCTCATAATTTTATTAAACAAAGCTTTTGAGCAGTTGACAAATTATATGCGTCCATTTGCTTATGAAAATTTCAGCAGTTCCACAATAAATTTGTGGAATAAGCTTTCTCTATAAGAAATATAAGTAGACTACAAATTGGTTGTGGAACTGCTGAACTTTTCAGATTCTGTATATAAAAAGGATTTTAACTTCACATAAACCAGAAAAAAGGCATAGTTCTGCTGAACTTTACAAATTCCTTACAAACAAAGGTGTTTTGGTTTACATACAACAAACACGCTTAGCATCTCTTTTATAAACTTTTTAGCTATATATATACTAAGTGCATCATTCGGCTCTCCTTATCACGTTCTTCATATTCAATGGTTTTTGGCATCACATATAGCCCAGAAAAATTCCTTGCCTTCAACCTAACATATTCCTTATATACAAAATGTTTTTAACAGAATATACCCGAGAAACACCTTGTCTTGTAATTTTTATATTGGAGTTGTTCTGAAGAATATTTTAAAAATCTTTGTATATAAAGTATATGAAAATTTAAGCAAATAAATGCATCTAATTTGTCTACTGCTCAAAAGCTTTGTTCAATAGAACCATGACAAGTAGAAAACAAGAATTGATTCTGGTTTCTGTAATCTTAAAAAGATTTGTGTGGAAGTAAGTTGAACAGAGAAGGATGCATCTCACGTGTGTGTCTTGTTTCATGATTCATGTAGTTAATAATCCCTATCTCTATGAGAAATATAAGTATACTACAAAATGTAATGCTTTAATGCTTTCTTTCTTAGCATTCAATATAAGGAATATAATATGTAGAATACTAGTTCAAGTAAAGTTAGTGATTTTTTGTCAAAAGTATGATGAGAGTAATCATGCACATCAAGTGTTTCTGTAATTAATAAGCTTATCTATAAGAAATATAAGTAGACTACAAATTGTTTGTGGAACTGCTGAACTTTTCAGATTATTTATATTAAAAGGGTTTGGGTTTGGTTTTCGTTTCGGTTTAGGTTCGGTTCAGTCAGTCAGTTGCGTTTAGGGTTAGGATTCGTTGTGTTGGTTCGTTCGGTTGGTTCAGGTTGGATTTGTTTGGTTGTTGGTTTAGGTAGGTCGGTGGTCCGGTTCGTTAGGTTTGGTTGGTTGGTTCGTTGTTGTTTGTCTGTTCTGTTCGGGTTTGGTTTGTTGGTGGTTCGGTTGTGTGTGGTTCATGTTAGGTGTTAGGGTAGTTAGTTGCGTTTGGTTTGGTTGGGTTCTGTGAGTGTTTGGTTACGTGGTAGTTGCTTTGGTTTTGATTGGGTAGTTCAGTCTTCGGTTCGTTAGTTAGTTGGGTTGGTTCGGTTCGTTCGTTGGGTTGGGTTCTGGTTGTTCTTCTCGTTCGTTGAGTTGGATTGGTTGGTTCGTTCGTTCGGTCTGGGTCATTGGTTACGGTTAGGGTTAGGGTTAGGTTTTGCATTTGGGTTTGGGTTTGGGTTCTGGTGAGTGTTTGGGTTCACGTTCGGGGTAGTGTTCGCTTTAGGGTTCACTTTAGGATTAGGGTTAGGATTCAGGTTCATGTTCGGGTTCGGGTTCAGGTTAGGGTTTGGGTTTGGGTTTGGGTTTGGGTTCTGGTTCAGGTTCAGGTTCAGGGTAGTGTTCGCGTTAGGATTAAAGTTAGGATTACGGTTCTGGTTCGGGTTAGTGTTAGGGTTCCTTTTCAGGTTCAGTTTCGGTTTCGGGTTTGGGTTCAGGTTAGGGTTCTGAATTGGGTTCGGGTTCGGGTTCGGGTTAGTGTTCGGGTTCGGGTTCGGGTTCGGGTTCGGGTTTTATATTTCTTAAAGAGACAGCTTATTAATTATGGAAACACTTGATGTCCTTTACATATCATATTATTTTGTCCTTATACTGAAACGGGACACACACGTGACATGCATCCTTCTTCTCCGTTCAACTTACTTCCACACAAAACTTTTTAACATTACAGAAAGCAGAATCAAGTCTTGTTATCTATTTCTCATAATTTTATTAAACAAAGCTTTTGAGCAGTTGACAAATTATATGCGTCCATTTGCTTATGAAAATTTCAGCAGTTCCACAATAAATTTGTGGAATAAGCTTTCTCTATAAGAAATATAAGTAGACTACAAATTGGTTGTGGAACTGCTGAACTTTTCAGATTCTGTATATAAAAAGGATTTTAACTTCACATACACCAGAAAAAAGGCATAGTTCTGCTGAACTTTACAAATTCCTTACAAACAAAGGCGTTTTGGTTTACATACAACAAACACGCTTAGCATCTCTTTTATAAACTTTTTAGCTATATATATACTAAGTGCATCATTCGGCTCTCCTTATCACGTTCTTCATATTCAATGGTTTTTGGCATCACATATAGCCCAGAAAAATTCCTTGCCTTCAACCTAACATATTCCTTATATACAAAATGTTTTTAACAGAATATACCCGAGAAACACCTTGTCTTGTAATTTTTATATTGGAGTTGTTCTGAAGAATATTTTAAAAATCTTTGTATATAAAGTATATGAAAATTTAAGCAAAAGAATGCATCCAATTTGTCTACTGCTCAAAAGCTTTGTTCAATAGAACCATGACAAGTAGAAAACAAGAATTGATTCTGGTTTCTGTAATCTTAAAAAGATTTGTGTGGAAGTAAGTTGAACAGAGAAGGATGCATCTCACGTGTGTGTCTTGTTTCATGATTCATGTAGTTAATAAGCTATCCCTATCTCTATGAGAAATATAAGTAGACTACAAAATGTAATGCTATAATGCTTTCTTTCTAAGCATTCAATATCAGGAATGTAATATGTAGAAGACAAACAGTTTAAGTAAAGTTAGGGATTTTTTGTCAAAAGTATGATGAGAGAAATCATGCACATCAAGTGTGTCTGTAATTAATAAGCTTTATCTATAAGAAATATAAGTAGACTACAAATTGTTTGTGGAACTGCTGAACTTTTCAGATTATTTATATTAAAAGGGTTTGGGTTTGGTTTTCGGTTTCGGTTTAGGTTTCGGGTTCAGGTTCGACTTCAGGTTCGCGTTTTAAGGGTTAGGATTTGGGTTTGGGTTAGGGTTAGGGTTCGGGTTCGGGTTCGGGTTCAGGTTTGGATTTGAGTTTGGGTTTGGTTTTCGGTTTCGATTTAGGTTTCGGGTTCAGGTTCGAGTTCAGGTTCGCGTTTTAAGGGTTAGGATTCGGGTTTGGGTTAGGGTTCGGGTTCGGGTTCGGGTTCAGGTTTGGATTTGAGTTTGGGTTTGGTTTTGGTTTAGGGTTAGGGTCCGGGTCCGGGTCCGGGTTCGAGTTAGGGTTTGGGTTTGGGTTCTGGTTCTCGTTCTGGTTTGGGTTTGGGTTCTGGTTCTGGTTCGGGTTTGAGTTTGGATTTGGGTTTGGTTTCGTGTTCGTGTTCGGATTCGGGTTCGGGTTCATGTTAGGGTTACGGTTAGGGTTAGGGTTAGGTTTTGCGTTTGTGTTTGGGTTTGGGTTCTGGTGAGTGTTTGGGTTCACGTTCGGGGTAGTGTTCGCTTTAGGGTTCACTTTAGGATTAGGGTTAGGATTCAGGTTCATGTTCGGGTTCGGGTTCAGGTTAGGGTTTGGGTTTGGGTTCTGGTTTGGGTTCTGGTTCTGGTTCTGGTTCTGGTTCTCGTTCGGGTTTGAGTTTGGATTTGGGTTTGGGTTCGTGTTCGGGTTCGGATTCGGGTTCGGGTTCATGTTAGGGTTACGGTTAGGGTTAGGGTTAGGTTTTGCGTTTGGGTTTGGGTTTGGGTTCTGGTGAGTGTTTGGGTTCACGTTCAGGGTAGTGTTCGCTTTAGGGTTCACTTTAGGATTAGGGTTAGGATTCAGGTTCATGTTCGGGTTCGGGTTCAGGTTAGGGTTTGGGTTTGGGTTTGGGTTTGGGTTCTGGTTCAGGTTCAGGTTCAGGGTAGTGTTCGCGTTAGGATTAAAGTTAGGATTACGGTTCTGGTTCGGGTTAGTGTTAGGGTTCCTTTTCAGGTTCAGTTTCGGTTTCGGGTTTGGGTTCAGGTTAGGGTTCTGAATTGGGTTCGGGTTAGGGTTCGGGTTAGTGTTAGTGTTCGGGTTCGGGTTCGGGTTCGGGTTTTATATTTCTTAAAGAGACAGCTTATTAATTATGGAAACACTTGATGTCCTTTACATATCATATTATTTTGTCCTTATACTGAAACAGGACACACACGTGACATGCATCCTTCTTCTCCATTCAACTTACTTCCACACAAAACTTTTTAACATTACAGAAAGCAGAATCAAGTCTTGTTATCTATTTCTCATCATTTTATTAAACAAAGCGTTTGAGCAGTTGACAAATTATATGCATCCATTTGCTTATGAAAATTTCAGCAGTTCCACAATAAATTTGTGGAATAAGCTTTCTCTATTAGAAATATAAGTAGACTACAAATTGGTTGTGGAACTGCTGAACTTTTCAGATTCTCTATTTAAAAGGATTATAACTTCACATACACCAGAACAAAATGCATAGTTCTGCTGAACTTTACAAATTCCTTACAAACAAAGGCGTTTTGGTTTACATACAACAAACACGCTTAGCATCTCTTTTATAAACTTTTTAGCTATATATATACTAACGGCATCATTCGGCTCTCCTTATCACGTTCTTCATATTCAATGGTTTTTGGCATCACATATAGCCCAGAAAAATTCCTTGCCTTCAACCTAACATATTCCTTATATACAAAATGTTTTTAACAGAATATACCGTAGAAACACCTTGTCTTGTAATTTTTATATTGGAGTTGTTCTGAAGAATATTTTAAAAATCTTTGTATATAAAGTATATGAAAATTTAAGCAAAAGAATGCATCTAATTTGTCCACTGCTCAAAAGCTTTGTTCAATAGAACCATGACAAGTAGAAAACAAGAATTGATTCTGGTTTCTGTAATCTTAAAAAGATTTGTTTGGAAGTAAGTTGAACAGAGAAGGATGCATCTCACGTGTGTGTCTTGTTTCATGATTCATGTAGTTAATAAGCTATACCTATCTCTATGAGAACTATAAGTAGACTACAAAATGTAATGCTATAATGCTTTCTTTCTAAGCATTCAATATAAGGAATATAATATGTAGAAGACTAGTTTAAGTAAAGTTAGGGATTTTTTGTCAAAAGTATGATGAGAGAAATGCACATCAAGTGTGTCTGTAATTAATAAGCTTTATCTATAAGAAATATAAGTAGACTACAAATTGTTTGTGGAACTGCTGAACTTTTCAGATTATTTATATTAAAAGGGTTTGGGTTTGGTTTTCGGTTTCGGTGTCGGTTTCGGGTTCAGGTTCGAGTTCAGGTTCGCATTTTAAGGGTTAGGATTCGGGTTTGGGTTAGGGTTCGGGTTCGGGTTCGGGTTCGGGTTCAGGTTTGGATTTGAGTTTGGTTTTGGTTTTGGTTTAGGGTTAGGGTCCGGGTCCGGGTCCGGGTTCGAGTTAGGGTTTGGGTTTGGGTTCTGGTTCTCGTTCTGGTTTTGGTTTGGGTTCTGGTTCGGGTTCGGGTTTGAGTTTGGATTTGGGTTTGGGTTCGTGTTCGGGTTCGGATTCGAGTTCGGGTTCATGTTAGGGTTACGGTTAGGGTTAGGGTTAGGTTTTGCGTTTGGGTTTGGGTTTGGGTTCTGGTGAGTGTTTGGGTTCACGTTCGGGGTAGTGTTCGCTTTAGGGTTCACTTTAGGATTAGGGTTAGGATTCAGGTTCATGTTCGGGTTCGGGTTCAGGTTAGGGTTTGGGTTTGGGTTCTGGTTCTCGTTCTGTTTTGGGTTTGGGTTCTGGTTCTGGTTCTGGTTCTCGTTCGGGTTTGAGTTTGGATTTGGGTTTGGGTTCGGGTTCGGGTTCGGATTCGGGTTCGGGTTCATGTTAGGGTTACTGTTAGGTTTTGCGTTTGGGTTTGGGTTTGGGTTCTGGTGAGTGTTTGGGTTCACGTTCGGGGTAGTGTTCGCTTTAGGGTTCACTTTAGGATTAGGGTTAGGATTCAGGTTCATGTTCGGGTTCGGGTTCAGGTTAGGGTTTGGGTTTGGGTTTGGGTTTGGGTTCTGGTTCAGGTTCAGGTTCAGGGTAGTGTTCGCGTTAGGATTAAAGTTAGGATTACGGTTCTGGTTCGGGTTAGTGTTAGGGTTCCTTTTCAGGTTCAGTTTCGGTTTCGGGTTTGGGTTCAGGTTAGGGTTCTGAATTGGGTTCGGGTTCGGGTTCGGGTTAGTGTTAGTGTTCGGGTTCGGGTTCGGGTTCGGGTTTTATATTTCTTAAAGAGACAGCTTATTAATTATGGAAACACTTGATGTCCTTTACATATCATATTATTTTGTCCTTATACTGAAACAGGACACACACGTGACATTACAGAAAGCAGAATCAATTCTTGTTATCTATTTCTCATAATTTTATTAAACAAAGCTTTTGAGCAAGTTGACAAATTATATGCATCCATTTGCTTATGAAAATTTCAGCAGTTCCACAATAAATTTGTGGAATAAGCTTTCTCTATAAGAAATATAAGTAGACTACAAATTGGTTGTGGAACTGCTGAACTTTTCAGATTCTGTATATAAAAAGGATTTTAACTTCACATACACCAGAACAAAATGCATAGTTCTGCTGAACTTTACAAATTCCTTACAAACAAAGGCGTTTTGGTTTACATACAACAAACACGCTTAGCATCTCTTTTATAAACTTTTTAGCTATATATATACTAAGTGCATCATTCGGCTCTCCTTATCACGTTCTTCATATTCAATGGTTTTTGGCATCACATATAGCCCAGAAAAATTCCTTGCCTTCAACCTAACATATTCCTTATATACAAAATGTTTTTAACAGAATATACCGTAGAAACACCTTGTCTTGTAATTTTAATATTGGAGTTGTTCTGAAGAATATTTTAAAAATCTTTGTATATAAAGTATATGAAAATTTAAGCAAAAGAATGCATCTAATTTGTCTACTGCTCAAAAGCTTTGTTCAATAGAACCATGACAAGTAGAAAACAAGAATTGATTCTGGTTTCTGTAATCTTAAAAAGATTTGTGTGGAAGTACGTTGAACAGAGAAGGATGCATCTCACGTGTGTGTCTTGTTTCATGATTCATGTAGTTAATAAGCTATCCCTATCTCTATGAGAAATATAAGTAGACTACAAAATGTAATGCTATAATGCTTTCTTTCTAAGCATTCAATATAAGGAATATAATATGTAGAAGACAAACAGTTTAAGTACAGTTAGGGATTTTTTGTCAAAAGTATGATGAGAGAAATCATGCACATCAAGTGTGTCTGTAATTAATAAGCTTTATAAGAAATATAAGTAGACTACAAATTGTTTGTGGAACTGCTGAACTTTTCAGATTATTTATATTAAAAGGGTTTGGGTTTGGTTTTCGGTTTCGATTTAGGTTTCGGGTTCAGGTTCGAGTTCAGGTTCGCGTTTTAAGGGATAGGATTCGGGTTTGGGTAAGGGTTCGGGTTCGGGTTCGGGTTCAGGTTTGGATTTGAGTTTGGGTTTGGTTTTGGTTTAGGGTTAGGGTCCGGGTCCGGGTCTGGGTTCGAGTTAGGGTTTGGGTTTGGGTTCTGGTTCTCGTTCTGGTTTGGGTTTGGGTTCTGGTTCTGGTTCGGGTTTGAGTTTGGATTTGGGTTTGGGTTCGTGTTCGTGTTCGTGTTCGGATTCGGGTTCGGGTTCATGTTAGGGTTACGGTTAGGGTTAGGGTTAGGTTTTGCGTTTGGGTTTGGGTTTGGGTTCTGGTGAGTGTTTGGGTTCACGTTCGGGGTAGTGTTCGCTTTAGGGTTCACTTTAGGATTAGGGTTAGGATTCAGGTTCATGTTCGGGTTCGGGTTCAGGTTAGGGTTTGGGTTTGGGTTTGGGTTTGGGTTCTGGTTCAGGTTCAGGTTCAGGGTAGTGTTCGCGTTAGGATTAAAGTTAGGTTAGGTTCTAGGTTCGGGTTAGTGTTAGGGTTCCTTTTCAGGTTCAGTTTCGGTTTCGGGTTTGGGTTCAGGTTAGGGTTCTGAATTGGGTTCGGGTTGGGTTCGGGTTAGGTGTTTAGTGTTTCGGGTTCGGGTTCGGGTTCGGGTTTATATTTCTTAAAGAGACAGCTTATTAATTAATGGAAACACTTGATGTCCTTTACATATCATATTATTTTGTCCTTATACTGAAACAGGACACACACGTGACATGCATCCTTCTTCTCTGTTCAACTTACTTTCCACACAAAACTTTTTAACATTACAGAAAGCAGAATCAAGTCTTGTTATCTATTTCTCATAATTTATTAAACAAAGCTTTTGAGCAGTTGACAAATTATATCATTCCATTTGCTTATGAAAATTTCAAGCAGTTCCAACAATAAATTTGTGGAATAAGCTTTCTCTAATAGAAATATAAGTTAGACTACAAATTGGTTGTGGAACTTGCTGAACTTTTCAGATTCTCTATTTAAAAGGATTTAACTTCACATACACCAGAACAAAATGCATAGTTCTGCTGAACTTTACCCAATTCCTTACAAACAAAGGCGTTTTGGTTTACATACAACAAACACGCTTAGCACTCTTTTATAAACTTTTTAGCTATATACTACTACCTAACGTGCATCATTCGGCTCCTCCTTATCACGTTCTTCATATTCAATGGTTTTTGGCATCACATATAGCCCAGAAAAATTCCTTGCCTTCAACCTAACATATTCCTTATATACAAAATGTTTTTAACAAGAAGATACCGTAGAAACACCTTGTCTTGAAATTTTTATATTGTAGTTGTTCTGAAGAATATTTTAAAAATCTTTGTATATAAAGAATATGAAAATTTAAGCAAAAGAATGCATCTAATTTGTCCACTGCTCAAAAGCTTTGTTCAATAGAACCATGACAAGTAGAAAACAAGAATTGATTCTGGTTTCTGTAATCTTAAAAAAATTTGTGTGGAAGTAAGTTGAACAGAGAAGGATGCATCTCACGTGTGTGTCTTGTTTCATGATTCATGTAGTTATAAGCTATCCTATCTCTATGAGAATATAAGTAGACTAACAAAATGTAATGCTATAATGCTTTCTTTCTAAGCATTCAATATAAGGAATATAATATGTAGAAGACTAAGTTTAAGTAAGTAGGGATTTTTTCACAAAAGTATGATGAGAGAAATCATGCACATCAAGTGTGTCTGTAATTAATAAGCTTTATCTATAAGAAATATAAGTAGACTACAAATTGTTTGTGGAACTGCTGAACTTTTCAGATTATTTATATTAAAAGGGATTGGGTTTGGTTTTCAGTTTCGGTTGATGTTTCGGGATCAGGTTCGAGTTCAGGTTTGCGTTTTAAGGGTTAGGATTCGGGTTTGGGTTAGGGTTCGGGTTCGGGTTCGGGTTCGGGTTCAGGTTTGGATTTGAGTTTGGTTTGGTTTTGGTTTAGGGTTAGGGTCCGGGTCCGGGTCCGGGTTCGAGTTAGGGTTTGGGTTTGGGTTCTGGTTCTCGTTCTGGTTTGGGTTTGGGTTCTGGTTCTGGTTCGGGTTTGAGTTTGGATTTGGGTTTGGGTTCGTGTTCGTGTTCGTGTTCGGATTCGGGTTCGGGTTCATGTTAGGGTTACGGTTAGGGTTAGGGTTAGGTTTTGCGTTTGGGTTTGGGTTTGGGTTCTGGTGAGTGTTTGGGTTCACGTTCGGGGTAGTGTTCGCTTTAGGGTTCACTTTAGGATTAGGGTTAGGATTCAGGTTCATGTTCGGGTTCGGGTTCAGGTTAGGGTTTGGGTTTGGGTTTGGGTTTGGGTTCTGGTTCAGGTTCAGGTTCAGGGTAGTGTTCGCGTTAGTGTTCAGGTTCAGGTTCAGGGTAGTGTTCGGGTTAGTGTTAGGGTTCCTTTTCAGGTTCGGTTTCGGTTTCGGGTTTGGGTTCAGGTTAGGGTTCTGAATTGGGTTCGGATTTGGGTTCGGGTTAGGGTTCGGGTTAGTGTTAGTGTTCGGGTTCGGGTTCGGGTTCGGGTCTTATATTTCTTAAAGAGACAGCTTATTAATTATGGAAACACTTGATGTCCTTTACATATTATATTCTTTTGTCCTTATACTGAAACAGGACACACACGTGACATGCATCCTTCTTCTCTGTTCAACTTATTTCCACACAAAACTATTTAACATTACAGAAAGCAGAATCAATTCTTGTTATCTCTTTCTCATAATTCTATTAAATAAAGCTTTTGAGCAGTTGACAAATTATATCCATTCTTCTGCTTAACATTTCCCTAACCCTAACCCTAACCCAAACCCTAACCCTAAGCCTAACCTTAACCCTAACCCTAACCGTAACCCTAACCTTAACCCTAAACCTAACCATAAACCTAACCCTAACCCTAACCCTAACCCTTAAACTAACCATAACCTTAACCCTATCTCTTACATTAACTGTAACCATCACCGTCACCGTCACCGTAACCCTAACGCTAACCCTGACCCTACCCCTACCCCTACCCCCCACCCTAACCCTAATCCTAACCCTATCATTAAACCTAACCCTAACCCTAACGCTGACCCGAACCCGATCCCGAACCCTAACCCTAACCCTAAACCTAATACTAACCCTAACCCCAACCCTTACACAAACCCTAACACAAAACGTAACCCTAACCCTAACCCTAACCCTAACCCTAACCCTAACCCTAACCATACCCCTAACCCTAACCCAAACCCTAACCCTAATACTAACCCTAACCCTAACCCTTACACTAACCCTAACCCAAAACGTAATCCTAACCCTAACCCTAACCCTAACTTGAACCCTAACCCTAACCCTAACCCTAACCCTAACCCTAACCCTAACCCTAACCCTAAACCTAACCCTAACCCTAGCCCTAACCCTATGCCTAACCCTAACCCTAACCTTAACCCTAACCCTAGCCCTAGATGTCGACATAGGCCTTGGCCTACCAGTAGCCATAACACTAACCTTAACCCTAATCCTAACCCTAACCCTAACCGTAACCCTAACCATACCCTGAAACCTAACCCTAACCCTTACGCCAACCCTAACCCTAACCCTAACCCTAACCCTTACCCTAACACTAACACTAACACTAACACTAACACTAACACTAACACTAACACAAACACTAACACTAACACTAACCGGAACCCTAACCGGAACACTAACCTTAACCCTAACCCTAAGGTGAGGGTTACGGTTACGGGTAGGGTTAGGGTTAGGGTTAGGGTTAGGGTCAGGGTTAGGGTCAGGGTCAGGGTCAGGGTCAGGGTCAGGGTTAGGGATAGGGTTTGGGTTAGGGTTAGGGTTAGGGTTAGGGTTAGGGTTATGGCTACTGAGAGGGTAAGGGTTAGGGTTACGGTCAGAGTTAGGGTTAGGGTTAGGGTTAGGGTTAGGGTTAGGGTTAGGGAAAGGGTTAGGGGTAGGGGTAGGGGTAGGGTTAGCACTTACCCTCACCTCACCCTCACCCTAACCCTAACGCTAA
Organism: Phrynocephalus vlangalii; assembly: GCA_037367305.1. NCBI lineage: Eukaryota > Metazoa > Chordata > Lepidosauria > Squamata > Agamidae > Phrynocephalus > Phrynocephalus vlangalii. Next base: position 12,034 of record JAWVWN010005366.1, read on the forward strand.
CCCTAACCCTAACCCAAAACCTAACACTAAACCTAACCCTAACCCTAACCCTAACCCTAACCCTAACCCTAACCCTAACCCTAACCCTATGCCTAACCCTAACCCTAACCTTAACCCTAACCCTAGCCCTAGATGTCGACATAGGCCTTGGCCTACGAGTAGCCATAACCCTAACCTCAACCCTAACCCTAACCCTAACCCTAACCGGAACCCTAACCGTAACCCTAACCATACCCTGAAACCTAACCCTAACCCTTACGCCAACCCTAACCCTAACCCTAACCCTTACCCTAACACTAACACTAAAACTAACACTAACACTAACACTAACACTAACACTAACCGGAACCCTAACCGGAACAATAACCTTAACCCTAAACCTAAGGTGAGGGTTAGGGTTACGGGTAGGGTTAGGTTTATGGTTAGGGTTAGGGTCAGGGTTAGGGTCAGGGTCAGGGTCAGGGTCA